>OMMV01155918.1:2178-12392 GCA_900302635.1 Chatrabus melanurus
CTGCAAGCAATCAAACCACTTTGATTTCTTTTAGCCTGATTCCAATTATGAAAGAAATGACAAGAACATTGTTCTGACAAGTGAAATGAAATTAACACAGCGCCATGAGACTGTAATTAACAAGATGCATATAAATGCATCAATAGCACCAACTGTCACACCTTGACTGCAAAATAGCACCTTTCATCATATATTGTTGAAGCTGACACAAATCAGTTTATTGCATCACTGTATTACATGAGGGCGGCACGGTGGCTTAGTGGTTAGCACTGGTGCCTCACAGCTAGAAGGTCCCAGGTTCGCATCCGACCTGGTCCTTTCTGTGTGGAGTTTGCATGTTCTCCCTCTGGGTACTCTGGCTTCCTCCCACTTCCAAAAAAACATGCAGGTTAGGTGAATCGGTGACTCTAAATTGACCGTAGGTGTGAATGTGTTTGTCTGTCTATATGTGGCCCTGCGATGGACTGGCGGACAGTCCAGGGTGTACCCTGCCTCTCGCCCAATGACAGTTGGGATAGGCTCCAGCCACCCCCCGTGACCCTTAATTGGAGTTAATTTCTATAGCCTTAAACGGGTATAGAAAATGAATGAATTATGAGTTCATTTGAAAAACTCTGTCCATTTTGGGTAAATGGAGGAAAATGTAATTTAAAATGGGAATTTAAAGGAAAATTCCACAGATTTCCATAAATAAAATGAAAATCATACGTTCAAATTCTTTAATATTTTGCACACTGATAGTTACCTAAGCAGCCAAGTGCATGTTGGCCTCAACTAAAAATTTGTGGTTTTGGACTTGGAGGGTTTTGCAAATCCGCCAATTCTGGCTACACCTAAACACAATGGAGAACAGTATTACAACTGAAATGCATTTACAATTATCTGTATTGTGAATTTATTTTGTTAGGATCACGAACCCAAATGCAGGACACAGCCTCAGCAGTTGAAGAGAAAAATGGTGAAGGGTCTGGCTGCAGACCTCACCTGGGAGTATCTGCTCTGTCAGTAAAAATCTCCTCTGAGGATAAGGAAATGACGTCAATCTGATGCATGGAATTATGGGATTTGTATTTTTATCGTCTTTAAGGAAATGATGCCAGCCAATGTATTATTTTTATTTTAACATAGATGTTTTCGCTTAGACTAAGCACTCCTATCACCGTATGTGATGTTTTACATACCGTACTTTACTCATCAGCGTCTTTGGAGTTTGTGATGCGGTTGTGCCATATCGATTTCCTCACCCTCAGAGGAGATTTACTGGCACGGGAGATTTACTCCCAGGTGAGATCTGAAGCCACACTGGAAAAATGGGACGCTTACTTTTGAGTTTGCAGGAAAAGCTGGTAAGTGGTCAAAGCTTTGTTGTAAGTGATGATCGAACACACAAACGTTCGGCTTGTTTCCACAGCAGGAACTCGCAGGCCATTTTAGGGGTTCCAATACCTTTGGACATCTCCATTGCAAGGACCTGAAAGGTGATTTTTGAGGCCTTCTTTGGAGGCGAAATCAGTCCCTCCTCTGGATAGGTACTTCTGAGTGTCCCTGACAATTTGTTAGGCATGGCTTGATGCTGATTATTCAAATTCACACAGGAGAAAACAAGAAGCAGCAAGTTCCATTTGTAAAAGCGAGCAGAAGAAATTAAACAGAATACGGATAGCAGAGCCGACAGATGGGCCGACAAGGAGCGACAGGCATTGCTGGCTTTCTTCTCGATGGACGAGGTCCAGTGAGGATTCAAGTCCTCAAGGAAGAATAAGAAGATCTACACAGCATGTCAGCGCACCTGGATATCACCGGAATTAGACACACTGTATAACAGTGCGGAGACAAATTAAAAAAGTTGAAGCAGGACTACAAGCGTCTGAAGGGCCACAACAACAAAAGCGGCCCAGACCGCAAAACCAACAAGTTGTATAGCTAATTAGACACAATTAGATGCTGGGCCACAGACCATTGTACACAGACAACGTGGGGACAAAAGACTTGCTGCTTTGTTCGACCACGGACGCTGCATTGGCGGACGCTCTATGGAGAAACCTGGAGTCAGGTAAACAATTAATGAAATGCAGATATTTTAAGAGTTTGCATTAGCACTAGATTATGTTAGCAAGCTCAGAAAGATCACACAGCGTAGACCGGGCTTAACACTAGGGTTTGCTTGCTAGCTATCCCAACCTAGATGCTTGCTCTCAATGCATACATAGTTTCATAAGCCAGTGTGTCTTCACCACAGTGAAGACACACTGACTGAAAAGGCCAATTTCGGGGCCGTTCCTGTAAACGTTCACGACATCTGGGAAGTAGGTCAAGGTCCTGTGTTGGTCCCATCCACTCACTCACTCCCAGAACCGACACGACTTAGCTTCTTGAATTAGTAGTTAGTAAAGGCCTAGTCACACTATGACATTTGGGCCAATATGGGCGAACGTATTTGCAAACGTTGATGTCCACTGGCCTCCGCTGGACCTCCGCTAGCTGCCACCGGCCTCCGCTGTTGTGTTTGTCTGACAGCGGAGGCCGGCGGCAGCTAGCGGAGGTCCAGCGGAGGCCAGCGGACACCGATGTTTGCAAATACATTCGTCCACGTTGGCCCAAACGTCATAGTGTGACTGCGCCTTCAGCATAGAGCTGAACAGGGCAACCTCATGTTAGGGCCACGTATGTTGATGTTACCTTACATCTCAAATTTCTTAAATTAATAATGTTGTTCTGAAATTTCTTTTCCTTAACATTTCAACACACCCTCTGCTGGTCACAAAAAATAAACGCGTGCATCGTTAAACTTGAGTTTATTGTGAAGCTCGAGTACACAAAATGTGTCATCAGTCTGCAAAAAATGTAGGATCCATTTTACCGCACTCAGTTTAGGAAATGACATCAGTACATCAGACGGCGAATCCTCTGTTTGCCGGTGACTATTAACAGGGCTCAAAGCTGCCCAAAAGTTTCAATATCTTTGATGATCAATAACCGAGGTGACTCCTCTGATGAGAGAGAGCGAGATCTCGACTGAGTGCCGCCATGACAACCTCAGCGACTCTTTCACAGCATTGTGTGGTTTGACAGATTACCGACTATAATGAAAAGTGCATGATTCAGGATTGGAAAGTACATTTGTGACCGTGACAGAAAGAACAGTTAGCGTTATCAGGGGGAGCCTTCACCTCTCCTTTCCGGTCTGTCGTTGTTGCATTCTTTCCCTCTATTCCTAATATGCGTAGAGAATGAACGTGTGATTATCACTGGGGAGTGAATCACTCCCGGATCGCCCTGTGTCGCGTTTGCGTGGGTGTGTACGTGCTGCAGGAGGGAATGGAGGGCTCAGGAAGCCATCAGTGCACTGATGAGAAAATGATGAGAAGAGGGACATGACGCAAATATCTCAGTTTGCTTTCTTCCTACATGATGACTTTCTCTGGATGTTAAGTAACCGCCGACACCATGTTAGCGCCATAATAAACATTATCAGACATACCATTAGAGCCGTGATGGAGAAGAAAAAAAAAAACTTGTTATGAAAGCGATCCTCACCAATCTCACACATTGTTAATCAATTCATAATAAGAGCAGCCAGCTCTTAATTGAACTTGGAAAAACTTGTGCACGGCTCGCTTTCTGTTTGGGAAGCAAATCTTTAGTTATGTTTTACTGAAACGTTGCTCTCACCGTTTCATCTTTTACTCGAGGCACAGTGCATTTTCTAATTTAATCTGAATAAAATTCCTCTGCTTCATTGAACAACAAAATAATGTCCACAAAAGGCTGCTTGAAGTTCTTTAGTGAGCCACTAGAGGGCGCTGTTGTAATGGTGCAAGCACAAAAAAAAGTACATATCTGCATAAAGATCGAGTGCCCAATATTGACGATCTACTGTTTTGGTGCACGGTCTAAAACGACATAGCGCAAGTGCATTTGGGGCGTGTCCAACTCCACTTTTCTGTTTACACAAATTAAGGTGCAAGGTGCAAATGGTTTGTATTTTGTCACTTAATTTGTGATGGCCACAATATCCAACCAGGGACAGACAGCTCCCCCCGACCGCCTGCAAAACCAGTGAGGAAGAAAAACAGCATCAAATCAGTCCAGTCCACAGGTCTGAAAGTTTTGTATTTTTCGACAAGTGTCTAGTTTCATGTCTTTAAATTTTTTTTCAATTCAGTTTTGCTGTAGTTTGCTGCGCTAATTAACTTCCCTGTGTGAAGATGGTGAGTGTATGCACACTGTGAACCCACCTATGTAAGGTATATCTGAATATTGAGCCGTCTAAATAGTAGAAAAATGGGCTGACTCTGGAGAAAGTTCCAGTGACTGCAGGGAAAGATCTGCTGACTGCAAGGAAAGACATGGATCCTTTCGGGGGACGTAAGACCAACAGGCCAATTATGAGCTTGGGCAGTGTCTGGGGTGGTATCGCTCTAGCTTACCTATGTTTGTTTCCCAGTAGCTATGTCCCTTGTCGACTTAGTGGGGGGGGGTGCCCTGTGTGCCTGCATTATTGTAACACATCAGGGCCCCCAAGGGTGGTGCAGGGCTGCTGAAGTTGGTGGGTGAGCTGAGATGGTACCACTCTGGGTCCCAATGCACTGCAAGGTGTATTTGAAGATTATAGGTTTTTGTGGTTTATGGTGCAATCGCTTTGTTCTGCCCCGATGATAGCAATGCACCAGCACTGCACCTGATCACATGTGGCGACACGCGGCACCAGCGCATGCTCCCAGACCTAACCTGATGTCCACACGCGCACAGATGAGCACACTTGCTATTTAGAGAACGTGGTTGCTGGGAATGAAAATGACAAGTACAATAGCTGCAAACTAAAAATGACATTTGCACTGCTCTGTGAACTGGGTGGAAGATAGGGCCCTGAACGTTTCTAGGTCTAGGTCATTCCTTGTTTCAAAGCTTTTTAACGGTCGAGCCAGTCACAGTGTAGCATGAAAAAAAAAAAACATTACTGAAAGGAGAAACACTTTTCTGGGAAATAATATCCTTGTCTGGATGATGAGTTACTTGTCATGAATGCAACACCTATCTGCAGTCAAAGGCAGGTGATGCTTTTAAGATGATTTTTTTCTCCTTTTTTGCAGTGATATTAAAAGCATGCCTCTCTCACATCTTCTGCTAATGGTGCCGGTTTTATTCTGCAATGAAGAAATCAACATCAGACATATTCCTGACTCTACCGTAGGCTACAATAAAAAAAAGCAATGCAGCACAGAAATAGTGAAGAAATGTTTCTGGAAACTGTCAAGACTCTAGATTTGTGGAAAACTACCATTTATGCTGAGCATTGTTGAGTCAACATGGCAACGTGGGCTTGGAGATGCTAAGGGTAATGGAAGGCAGGGTATGTATAGCATTAATAACGATGTGCTCACTTTGTTTAGGATAGAATTACCTGGTAAACAACACAATTCATTGCCTGTTGGAAATCTGACCATTGATCCCCAATGACCTTGACCGTCACCTGAATGATTGCCCTTTGGCTTACCTTGCCTGGGAAATTCTGGAAATCATGTGTATGTGCCATGTTTGGTCAAAACTGGGTTGAAAATCAAATTCCTGGATTTGGACAATATTTGACCTTGACATTTACCAAAATGAACCCTTTAATAGCAATTCCAGCTTCGACCTTCATCCACATATCCACGCCTGGATAAAAGTCTCATAAATGGAGACGGCGTGGAGCAAGTCACCACCTTCAAGTTCCTGGGTACTCACCTCTCTGCAGACCTTACCTGGACCTGGAAACACCACCGCGGTCGTAAAGAAAGCAGAGCAGTGGCTGCATTTCCTGAGAGCGCTCAGGAAAAACAACCTGGGACAGAAGCTGCTGCTGGCCTTCTAACCCTCCTCTGTAGAGAGCGTTCTGATAGCACTGTGTGCGTGGTACGCAGGATGCTCAGCAGCAGACAGGAATGCTCTGCAGAGGATCATAGACACTGCCCAAAAAAAAAAAATCATTGGCTGCCCTCTGCCCTCCCTCGATGTTATCTCCAGGTCCCGCTGTCTCATTAGAACCAAAACCATCCTCACAGACCCCTCACATTCCAGCACACCGCCTATTTTACGTTCTGCCTTCCGGAAGACGTTACAGGCCAATCAAGTCACGCACCGCCAGACTCACAGACAGTTTTTTCCGCTGGGCCATACGCACCCTAAACTCAGACTGTAACAAACACTGACCTCCAATAATCACCCCGCCCCCCCAACACTCAAACTCTGCATCAGTGTTGTTGTTGCTGGACCTCAGTGCTGCATTTTATACAGTTGATCACAGTGTCCTATTCAATAGGCTTGAGAATTATTTGGTGTCTCTGGCAAAGACCAGCGCCGCCTTGTGGCGGAGGTCATATTTGTTGGGTCGATCCCAGTTTGTGGTTGTGGAATCTGGATTTGCCACTGTTAAGCATGGTGTCCCTCAGGGTTCGGCTCTTGGCCCCGTTGTTATTTTCCCTGTGTGTAGCACCATTGGGTAAGATCATGCATGGCTTTGGGCTGAACTTTCATTGTTGTTCCTGTGTGTAACAAAGGTGAGGAAGATATCAGCAGGTGGTCGATCTTTTGCATTTCATGCACCGTGGTTGTGGAACAAACTGCCGGCTGAGACTAGGCAGTCAAGTTCCATTGACATTTTTAAATTTAGACTGAAAACATCTTTTTTCGGCTGCCTACAACTGTTGATGGTGGGAAATTTTTATTGTTTAGTGATTTGTTTCTGTTTTTATGTACTTTTATTCATTTAAATTTTCTAATTAATAATTTTCTAGTTATTATTATCTAGTGGTAATAGGGCAGCGTGGTGGCCTAGCGGTTAGTGAACCCCACCCCTGCCCATTCTCCATGTAATGTGACGTTGCATCAAGAAGGGCATCCGGCATAAACTTGTGCCAAATCTACATGCAGATCCATGTGGGATCTGCTGTGGCGACCCCGAGTTGAAATTGGGAGTTCGCCGAAAGTAGATTATTATTAACTAGTGGTAATGTGTTGTTTTCATCGGGTTTTGTTCTGTGAAGCACTTTGTTGGTGTTAAAGTGCTATAATAATAATAATAATAGTTATTATTATTATTACAAAGCACATTTTAGTGTAGTGGATCTTAATGGGATGCCCACATTTCAACTGGCTGCTGCAGATATATGGTTATATTCAAGAGGTGGGGATTGACTGGTTGTCTGCCTGGGTGGTTGCCATCCGGAACCCAAGATGGTTCTGTAGCATGGTGGCATTTTCCCACATCTAACCTGATCTTAATGCCCAGATGCAAGTCTGCAAATATCTTTGTTACTGCAATGAATGGATCGGTTGTCTACCTTGGTGGTTGCCATCCAGGACCCGGGGTGGTTCCCGTGGTGTGGTGGATGCACCAGCACGTGCTCCCACACTTGTCTTGATTAACAAAATTGCAAGAGGACAGTCTAGTTCTGCAAAATGTTATGAGGTGCTGCTGAAACACAGCAGATGTAAGTGATTAGCACACAGAAGAGGAACTACTCAGTCAAATCAGCTGCTGCGGACTCTAATGGAACACGATTGAAGAAAATCCTTGTTATCAGGTCACAGATGGTTATTGATGCCTCACAGGAATACGGGGGAAAAAAACCCTGTTTTCTGTACATAATTCAGTCTGAGCATTTTGAGTGTGTTGGGGGGAAAGTGATGAAGAATGAAAATGGATTAATGGTCAATGAATAAAAAAAAGAATTATCAAGCCACATACTCTGCAGATAAAATACATGACCAATAAAGTCAATGTTTTTTATTTTATGTGGATAATAATATCCATGCCAGCATCAATGGGGTGCTGAATATTTTATTTAGAGGAGGCAAATTGCAACCAGAATTCTACTTTTTGTTATGATGGTGAAAGCTGGTCTCCCATTGCCGATATTTGACACCCGATTGTGTACGTTTTTTTTTTTTTTTGTGAAAAAAAAAAAAAAAAAATCAGATACCCAATCAGGGCCTGAAAACGAGTGTAATACGTGGTAACAGTAGCGCTGTAGAACATTGTGAACAATTGGGAAAGTCTTCAATGTTTTTAAAAAATTTGTGACGTCGGGACACATCGTGATCCACAAAATGTGAATAATCGGATGTAATTTGTTAAGATAGGAGGCAATATGCGTTTTTTTTAAATTTTGTTAATGCATCTTGAAATAAAAAATTAATGCTTGAATGTGGATTTGGCTACTAAGTTATTTCGATGTCAGGCTAGTTTGATATAAAATTTAAATACAATGCAGATTATTTTCTGTTTTGGAGCGAGCGGTGAGCGATTCAATTCAATTCAATTTACCCGAAACCCTCAGAGACTGGCCCTGTGCTTTGTTTATTGACATGGCAAAACAGAGCCGAACAGGAAACTGCAGACGTTTGAATTCTGTAGCTGAATTTGACGGTATCAGCGGGATCCTCGGTATGAAGACATCCTCTCCTTTACTTTCTCCTGTCATAATAGTAGTCTCGATTATATGAATCAGTAATCTTTTCACAATGAGTTTCGTCACATTGCAGAGTTTAGGGGCATCTAGGTTCCTTAACAACATGATAGGACACCCAACTTTTAATGACAAAAGATGCGAAGGCATGCCCGTTAACTCTAGTGAATTGAGAAATTCCGTAGGATATTGTACGGCTTGTTCCGTATCCAGCGTTGTGTCAATAAACTTGTAAGTGTGCTGTTCTCCTGGAATGACCTGCAAAAAATTGGTGGTTGGTTTCATGCACCGTTTCATTGCGTGGGACCAGTATGGCCCGTTCACAAATCCACCGCGATTTCATGTAGTTAGTTTCCAAGTCAGGAAAAACAGATGACTTCAATTCATCCACGGACGAAACTATTGTGGCAAGATCGGGGGGTATGGAAATAATCCCATCAGTATTGGGTATTTGATCCCAAAATCCACTGATGACGTCATAACTCCAAAACCGGAAGTCGGAAATAAACTTTATTTACATCTGGACACTGCCCGTAATATGTTCTATCAGTGTACCAAGTTTGGTTACCATCCGTTCAGTAATAAACATTTGTATGGCAAACGAACAAACAAACAAACAGACACGCACACACACAGACAAATTTTCTCCTTTATATATATAGATGATAAAGATTCTACATTTGTATGTGATTTAAGGCTTCAGGCCTGCCTGTGATGCAGTTCCAGTTTCGGCTTGCTCCTCAAACACGACTTTCTCTTCCAGCATTTCTTTATACATGTACAGCAGCGATCCTGTTGGGGTTCTTTTCTCTGGAGGTGCCCTCCGTGCTGGCACTTGCATTGCTCCTTATTTCATCCAAAACTTTTTTTAAGCAGCAGGTCATGAGCACTGCTCTACTTGTCCACGTCAAAGTACCGATCTTTGTAGCGGGGATCCAGCATGGTTGCAGCAGCCTAAAGTGCCTCTCATTGCATGCCATTGAAGCGAAGACTGATGCCTTCTAGCAGGGTGCTTTTGGTTGTCTGGACACCTCTGCCTGTGTCACTGGGCCTGCCAAGCAGTCCCGTCAGTGCCAAAACCATGGGGATCACATCAGGAGCAGAGGCCTCTGCAGAACTAATCTTTCTGGTCAGTTGCTCAAAGGGCATGTGATCAACTTTTCTCAAATTCCCCGCTATTTTACCATCAAAATGCAGGGATCTCAAAGTTAGCGGCATATGCACCTAGTGCCCTCTTCTGCTGTCAAATTCAGTCTGGTTGCAACATATTGTTGAAGTAATTTGATTGCCATCATGAGCGCCTTCTGTACAACTTGTGGGCTACTGCATGTAAGTTAGGAATGATTCAAATGTTATTCTCCTTCCCACGGTCTGAGGACACGTTTATGTGCAGTCATTTGCAGCAGCGTGTATGCCATGCATGGTGAACTTGGCACAACGAACTCCATGACTGCCTTAGCCATGCATTGTCCCATCACACTAGTAGACGGTGCCCGTGAGTGTGTACCATGCATGAGTGGTGTTTATAGTTGAGAAAGAATAAAGTGATGAGGATTATACTACAAAGGATACTGCCAGAGACCAAACTGATGTAGCCTTGAATTTTTAGGAACCATCTCCCAAAAATTTCCAATTTATTCTTAGCCTATGCCTAACTATAGGCGGAATATTGTGGTCAGTGACTATATGTCATTGGGTATTCTGAGTAAATGTATTCTCACAATTATCTTGTCAGCACCTCCTGGTACACTATGTTACTTATGA
>OMMV01155982.1:4909-15630 GCA_900302635.1 Chatrabus melanurus
GGGGGGGGGGGGCGGGGTGCGGACAGTTGTGCAGTGACAAGTGATATCTGTCTGATGATTTTCCTCCTAACTGCATTCCAACATGAAGCACCCTTTTCCTGGTGAAGAAAATGAAATAGCTTTCTTAATTGAAGCTTAGACAGCGGTGTAAAATGGGCTGGCTAGAAATTACAATTGTTTAATTGCGTGGTGTATACAGAATGCATATTATAGATATCTGAAATTAATTTGCATGAAGCCTACATTCTAACTTGGAGATATCTACAGTTCTGTTTTTCTATCAAAATGTGAATTCCTCATACAGTGGCATCATTAACTTATAAGTAGTCAAAATTGTTGATCTGAAATGTCGTACTTACAATTACAAATGATATTGTACAGTAAATGTCTCCTTGGCTATCTGAAACTAAAAATATCAGACAGTGACCCTGAATGAATTGAACTAATATTATTCATTGGATTTTTTTTTTTTTTAAATAATGAAAATGCTTAAAGTGTAAGCTCATTTAGTGAGCACTGGTACATAATTGGATTAGAAAGAGTTGTATAGAGAATTTAAATCATTTAATGTACAAATGAGTGCAGAAAAGAACACAAACCTGAAACTATTATTTTCATTTCCAACAAAATTACTTCTGCGCTTTCAGCATTTAATTAAGCCAGTGGTAACATTAGTGATTGCAGTGGTGTATTGAAATGGATGGAGCTTGTTAATGTAGTGAAGGGCAGCACAGTGGCTCAGTGGTTAGCACGCTTGTCTCACAGCAAGAAGGTCTGGGGTTCGATTCCACCCATGCCCAGTTCCTTTCTGTGTGGAGTTTGCATGTTCTCCCCGTGTCTGCGTGGGTTTCCTCCGGACACTTCGGTTTCCTCCCACCATCACAAGCACGCACATTTAGGGTCTGCTCCTTTCTCTGTCCTTGACCAAGGCAGCGTCTCTCCATCTGGAGTTGGTCCCCGGGCACCAGACTGTGGCTGCCCACTGCTCCTAGTGGTTGGATTGTGTCTAACTAATTAGAATGGGTTAAATGCAGAGGACAAATTTCGTTGTATGTACAATGACAATAAAGGCTCTTCTTGAGAGCAAATGGCACACATGTAAAACGGAGTAAACCACACTCATCAGACTGCCCTGGCTTGCCAGTGGGACAGTATAGCTGTCATCTGTCAGGACTGTGCCATCACATGCCATGACTGCAGTGAGACATGGTGTCAGTTTGGAGGAAAGCAGTGTTTCAACTCCTCTGGATGCAGACTGAAGGTCACTAGATCACAGACAGTGTGTCACCTGCTCACAGATTGCACTAAAAAATACCTCCTTGTCTACCTGCAGTGTCGTCACAGCCAACTCTCTTATCTGCCTCTACGGTCCGTATTTGTCACCAAGACATGCACTGCAACTCCTCTGGACGATATTAACAGTGTTGTCTGAGATGAAACAACTTTCAAGGCCTTGTCGCAAAAGAACTCCCACATTCCATTTGAGTCATTTGTGGTGTTCAGGGTTGCAAGTCCTCCACCCAGATGGCATGCACACTCCCATGAAACAGTCTGATCTTGACGTCTGTTCAGATTACATCTGCAGCACGAGCCCTGTCAGTGCCTGCGGTCGCACTGAAATCAGCCATGACCAGTGGAGTGTCACTTCTGGAGCAGTCGTGAATTACAGAGTGAAGCTGCAAGTAAAACATCTCCCTCACCGAGATATCACTCTCCGCAGTCGGTGCGTGGACTGAGACAGCAGACCAAGACACCCAAAGCATGCCTAAGTCTTCATAATACTCTCATTATGAGAACTATTTGACACCATCGGAAGGAGCCACAGCAACTGACGCTCCCTCAGTATGCCGACCTCTGGAGCCACTGGACCAAAAGTAGGTGTTTCCACCCACTGAGATCTAGCCAGTTCCAGGTCTGCAGGCCTCATGGAACGCTGCCACTGCATTACAAGCATTCCGAGCTCACTTGACAGCAGTGGAAGATGGTCATCCTTGCTGAGAGAAAGGATGTTGCAGGTACCCACCCACATCAGCCACCTCATGTTGGGATCAGTGCGCTGCTGTGCAGTGGACGACTCCTCGGCACTGCACCAGTCGCCACCCTACAGAGACCAGAATGTTGGTGCTCTCCAGTGGTTTCTTCTTTTCCATAGCTGAGGATCCAAACGGATTTACTCCATCCCCTTCATAATGTGTTCCTTTCTCTGATGGATGGCAGCAGTAGAGTTACTCCCACAGATTACAGAAACAAGAGTTCTTTTTCGGTGTTGAGCTTGGCAACAGGTTTTATGGTGGCTAGCTTGCCAATCCTGTCACCAACCCCCCAAAAAAGGAGCAATCTGCAAGCCGGGAGACCACCTACAGTCCCACATGCAGTTTAATCTCATGTGCAGGACTTTGTAAATACCTAAAATGTAAGAGACAACTGAAACCTTCTGTATGTTAAAATAGCTTGTATTGATGATAATATTGTGCGTTCCGTATGTTTAGCACGCTATGAGGACATTTTTGCTTTTTCCACTAACAGCAGTGATATGTTGTTGCTGCTTCTTCTGTGAAGAAAATTTGATTTACAAATTTTGTTTTTGCTTTCACTTGCTTTATACAGCATTGCAAGTGTGTTGTACTTCATCTAATTGCAGCATTTACTAAAGCTGCCGTATCACATTTGTGACACATTCAGCTGTTACTTAGTTATTTCTGATTCCTGATGTCTGTCGTGAAGTCGAACTTTGTTTTTGCTTCAGTGATCAGTAAAATAATCGATGAAAAGCAGAACTGCTAATCAAAGAACAAGACAAGCTAGAGAAGCATTGCAATCGAGAAATTTCACCATCATTCTATGACATAATGGTACATTTGCAAACTGATCAACTGAGCTTTGTTGGCGTTACTTGCATTTCAATTTAAGACAAATCACCCAGCTCTAATCATGGTCTAAATTTTGAAAATATTACTGAGTAAAACCTGCCATTCAGCAGGTTAGCCGTTTCATTTTCCGATGGGCACAAAAATTGCATTCTCTCAGGTAGCCATGTTGATGTGTTTGTGTTACAGGATTGACAGGAAGATGTCCTGCAGTCAAACAAACTACAAGCTGGACGAGGCTCAAGCAATTTTCAATGAGCTGCGCAGCATCAAGAAGGCGATCAGCACAGGCGAGAAGGAGAGGCAGGACCTCATCCAGGTATCTGATTTATTTGGATAACTTCTGGTTTTAAACTCTTACAATGTTTGTTGTCATATTTTATGGTGACCTCTTGTGTCTGTTAACAGCTACAGTTCTGCTCATTCTCATTGTCGAGCAGAACGCATGTGTGCTTCTTTCATACGGGAGACGTGGCGCGTGTCTATTGAACAGGGGTCCAACTTGTGTTGGGAACATTCAAATCAGTTTGTTGAAATTCAGATTTGTGTTGTTGTAATCATTGTGCATATGTGTCAGTCCCCGGTGCTGTATCTCTGCACACATCACTGCCAAACTAGGTGTTATGTAACATCTGAGGGCATCAGATTGTGTCAATTAACACACTCGAGCAAAAGTCATAAAACCAAAATCAGAATTTTTATCTTTTGAGCATCAACCTGAGTTTATTCGCTCTTGCAAATAAAGTCGACTGTGACATACAAAAGTTGTGTAAGGATCACTTGGACAATTAACGGTTGTGTGCCGATAAACAATCATCTCTGAAAGAATTTAAAGACAGTGAAAACTTAATAAACACAACAGCTGTTGAAAGAGGATCTGTTGTTGTCTGGGACAATGAAAAAAAATTTTTGTTTTGTTTTTTTAAAAGCTCAATAGTACAGTGCACAGTATTACAAAGAACTGAAAATAAATCCTCTGTGTCGGATGAAATTGAACTTTACATTACTAGACAAAGTTAAAGAAGAGTTTTAGATTAATGAAGATCATTATGTTTATTAAAAAATGATCATAAAAGTACATAAAGAAACACAATCTCCTGGAAAATCGATAATAAGAGCCCTGAAGGAACAGTGTCGAAACCACAGGAGAGCACCAAGGGTCTTGCCTTTGGAGGGTGGTGAGTGGTTCGGTGCTGAGGTCTGTCCCATGCATGCGTCAAAGTTCAACCCTGAGATGGCTCATGCAGGTGGGCACCTGGAACATCCCTTCTCTTAGCAAGGATGATCATCTTCCACTGTTGTCAAGGGAGCTTGGAAAAAATTCCACATTGCAGTGCCAGTGCTGTCTGAGGTGTGAAGACCTGGAAGCGGCCAGCTCTCAGTGGGTGGATACACTTTTGGTACATTTGGTGTAGTTGCCCCAATCAAAACATGCATATTAGGGTCTGCTCCTTTCCCTGCCCTTGACCGAGGCAGCATACCTAGATCTGGAGTTGGGTACCGGACTGTGGCTGCCGACTGCTTCTAGTGGTTGGATTATGTCTAACTACAATCAGGATGTTAAATGCAGAGGACAGATTTTGTTGTATGTGACATATGTGACAATAAAAAGCCCCTTCAGTAGTTGGTGTAATAGTTTGTGGCAACTGCCACTCTCTGATGTTTATCAGGGAGTGACACGCATCAGAAGCGTGTACACGTGAAATGTATACACGTTTTGTTTTTTTTGGGGGGGTTTTTTGCAGATACACATCATTTATAAATGAGACTACAGGTCTGGAACTATGCACTCTTGCCCCACATCACCGCATCCACCAAACTATGGAATCGCCCTGGGTTGGGTGGTTGAACCCAGACAGACAACCAGTGCTCAGAAAAAACACTATATGAACAGACACGGCCATAAGATGGCGCTTGCGTTGACCTTCTTCTGCTGTAGCCAGCCAACAGTGTGTTCTCTCTAGTGTTTATTATATCTCTATGACTGGAGGTGTCTAGAACACTCAAGCAGTGTTGATATAAACCAGTACATTAGGAAAAAAAACAAAACACCGAGCTGGTCGTATTCCTTCAAATGTTTAGCACCACCAAAGTGTTAATATTTAAAAAGTTAGTTATTTTGTTACTATTTTGAGCATACGGTGGATTTTTTTTTTTACTCCTGGGACAGCTGTCCAATTGGCTGTCATGGATTAAATTCCTAAACTAATTTTTCAACACTGGATTTCTCTCAAATGCAACAACTTGTCAAAGGGGATTTGTGTACTCGCTGTCTTGATTGCTAACATGTCTTAACGTGACTGGGGTTGTTTTTAAAAAGAAAAAAAGGTGAACTTATCCTTTAACTGCTTCTTGAGATGAGTTAAATGTGGAGCTAGTATGGGAGGTTTAATTTCTTGCAGCAACAACAAAGGCAAAAAATATGATATAGCCGCCTCTTTTATCATCATCATCATAGAATGGTTTCTGTTTTTAATTAATCTTCTCTTTTCTTGCAGAGCCTGGCCAAGCTGACGGTCCACTTCCAAAGCAGCCTGTCTATTAGCGATTCAGCCAGTGAGGTGGCGAACAACACTGCACCCACGGGTGACTCCTGCAGCCTGCAGCAGTACTGTGACACTGGCTGTCAGACTGACATCATGGCCGAGGTAGGACAAAACTTAAAATAAATCAGAAACATTATCTATCTGATTAGAGTCGATGATTATTTTTCACACAAAAGCACCACTTTTTTATCTTTTTATGTTTTATATTCTTAAGTATGGTTCTCAAGATTCAACCCATTTGGTGGATAAAGTGAAGCTGAACTGGCAGTACGAGGAAGCCAAGAAAAAGTAAGTATGCCTGGGTGTTTTCTTATTTATCAGTCATGTGACATGCAGCACTGACTCACTGGCCTCTCGTTCCCGGGCTCTGCGCCTCATCCAGTGGGAGGGTGTGTTATGAATAGTATTTTGCGCCTGCTGGCTGAGGCCGCTGAGCAATGTCTGGCCAGCGGAATGAGCTGGGTGGTCACATTCTTCTCTGGCCATGCTGCTGACTGTGTGCTGCCTTTGTATGTGCAGAGAGGAGTGCACACCCTGCGTCTCCACAAGGTGGTTTAATATCCACACTGTGTGGAGTTTTGTTAAATATATCCCCGCTCGCCCCGTAGTGCAGTCTAAATTATATCAGCACTGAATGAGTCTTCACATTTGCTTGTGCAGGGAGCGCAGGTATATGACGAGGTTGTGTGTTATGTAATGGTTGATGCGTTGCTGCGTGGAATCTGTTCCAGCTGTGCTGTGATAGTATCTGCAGCAGCAATTAAATGCTGTGTTATTACAATGGCTTCATTCAGTCTTTTTACAAGGTTCATGTTGCCGTGGTGACCCTGCAACAGCAATGCCAACCATGACATCAGGGAGGGAGAGCAAAGAGACCTGTGGAAACTTGCATGCTCTGTCACTGAGTCACTCCGGCTGAAACGGCTATTGCATTGGAGCTGAGGGCTCTGAGCTCACACTTATGTCCGTCTGAGCAGCAGCGCTTTGAGCCGTACCTTTGTATGACTGTCGGCTGATGCAGCAGACGGCTCAGGTAGAAATGCTGACTCTGAACGCTGTCATTATGGTTGCTGTGCACAATCTCTGCCGTCTTGACTTATGTGGATTTATGTGAAGCTGACGCTGCCATATTGACACTTGTACACTTAACCCTGCAGGTGGCGTCACCTCTGCAATCTCATACAGACATGTTGACATCGAGGGATTGACTTTGTGGGAAATGTGCATAGTCAGAAAACAGCTTAAATACTAGCAGGGGCCTTTGCCAGCGCCCAGAATCTCCCAAATTGTAATGCTGAGATTTTGTGACTCAGCCCCTTCTTGCAGATATTCCACAATATTTAATGGTTTCTATATCAGGTGAAACGACACACTGTATATTTAAATTTCCAGACCCCGCCCCTTTATGTAGGTCTACCTCAAAATGTAATGATACCCTTTCCCAGATTCACCATTTTCACCAAGTTTCAGAACAATCTATTCATTAATAAAAATGACCTCTCTTGCAGCATTGCCTTAAAATGTCCTTTCTCTATTTTTTTTGGATACAAAATTCTATCCAGACTTGCTAATTTGTGGTTATTTTAACATTTGAATGAGAGCAGCTTAAGGATAGTTTTCACTTCCAAGTTCAGGGGTTTTTCTAGAAACTTTTAGTATGAGGACGATCCTGGTGGCGAGGGAGCGGAGAGACCATGTGGGGGGGATGCTCCCCCCTTCCGCGGTGCGAAATGTTTGAAAGCTTTTGACGGTCTATTCACCACGATTTGGATATTTTTGGAGTAATTAACTCATTTCTAACAACCAGGCACGTTGTCTGTTGCTATCGCTGTGATATTTTCACGGGTAAAAGATCGTTTGAGATAGACTGCATGCATGGCGCTTCAGCCTAAATCGGCATTTTGGTAAGAGGACGCACAAGAAAAGTAAGGGGCCGCAGCGCCCCTATTTCCCGGTTTAGGAAAAACCCCTGAAGTTGTTGCACATTGATGTCACCTGTTTAGAGATTGTTGCGTGACTGTTCACCTTTACAGGTCTACATGGCCACTGGAGGGCAATGTTACATGTTGGTAAGAAGGAATAAAACAACTAGAAAGGCACTCGGAGCGCAAAGCCCGCCGAGCCCAAATAACTTTTCTATGTGATACTATCTCAGGATGTGCAAACCCACGATTTTACCACAATAAGTGATTCAAGTTTGCTTGACCTTGACTTTGACATTCAGGGTCACTCAAGGTCATTTCTAATGGTGTCTTTTGCGAGCCCATATATGACTTCCTATTAATGTTCAATAGTAACCATGGGTTTATCTGCCCTATTTCTGCAGTTACAAGCCTTTGAAATTGCTTTTCCTGTCTATTTGCATTGGGCGAAAATTGCAAAGTTTCGCCATTTCCTAATGCTATGACCCTGGCTGTTCAAAAGTTATCCCTGGGTGAAAGGCAACTTGTGAGCCACATTTGGTTGAAATCTGCTTAGGCATTCTTGAGATATTTTGTTGACAGACAGACACGGAGGCAAAAACAATAACCCTGCGACTTTCGTTGGGCTTAACTAGAAAGGCACTCAGAGAGTGCAAAGCCCGCCGAGCCCAAATAACTTTTCTATGTGATATTATCTCAGGATGTGCAAGTCCACATTTTTACCACAATAATTGCTTCGTTTGCTTGACCTTGACTTGGACATTCAGGGTCACTCAAGGTTAAATGTAATGGTGTCTTTTGAAAGCCCATATGTGACTTCTTATTAATGTTCAATAGTAACCAAAGGTCTATCAGCCCTATTTCTGGAGTTACAGGCCTTTCAATTTGCTTTTCCTATCTATTTGCATTGGGCGAAAATCACAAAGGTTTCGCCATTTCGTAATGCTATGACCCTGGCTGCTCAAAAGTTAATGGGTTCATCCTTGGGTGAAAGGCATCTTGTGTGCCAAATGTAGTTGAAATCCGCTTAGGCATTCTTGAGATATTTTGTTGACAGGCAGACGGAGGTGAAAACAATAAGCCCGCGACTTTTGTCATCAGGCTTAATAAGCCTGCAACTTTCGTTGGCGGGCTTAATTGCCTGGGCTTCCAGTGTGCACAGATTTATCCATTTTGTCTGCGCTTCTTGATATTTACGATAACCATCTCCTGCTCCTGCATCGGCTCCATTATTTTGTTGTGGTTCAAGCTCGTCACATGATTGCAGTAGAAAATTCAACCAGCTTCTTTCAGTTCGCAGTGGGGACAACGCACTGTTGAGAGTTGGAATGGTTACATGTCAGCATGTCAAAAATCCTCTGTCATTTGTTACACAGGTACAGTGAGTGCTGTGCAGAGTGGGCTCAGAATCTTTGACTTTTTCCCAGTGAATACTGGTGTTCCTCAGGAATGTGTTCTGGCTCCATCACTGTTCAGTGCCTGCATGGACTGGGTGCTGGGTAGGGTTGTGGAGATCAGCAGCTCAGGTGCCTTTGCCAGTGAGGAAAGTTTTACAAGCCTTGACTTTGCAGACGATGCTTTGATCTTTGTGGAATACCCTGATTGCAGCACTTGAGAAGCTGAGTGAGGAGTTTGAGTGTTTGGATTTGTGATTGTTTGTGATGAAGATCCAGACTTTCAATGACTTCCTGGACTCGGCCATCAGAAGTGTATATGCATGTGATGATCAAAGTGTAGAACTTGTAGAGACATTCACTTATCTCGGCAGTGACAGTGATGTCTCTGGGTCCTCAGCCTTTGAGATCGATAGATGCCTGGGAAGAGCTTATGGAGTCAGGAGGTCGCTGGACAGAGGTGTTTGGAGATGTTGAAACCTTTGCAGGAGAATGAAGGTTCAAGTCTTTAGGGTCCTGGTGCTTCCTGTCTTACTGTTTGGTTGCGAGACTTGGACGTTAAGCAGTGACCTAAAGCGAGGACTGGTTACCTTTGGTACCACTGGAATGACTTTGTGTCAAATGAACAGTTACTTAAGGAGACTATGATGAAGAGTATCACTTGCATTGTGAGGGAACTATGGCATTTTGGCCATGTGCCTCTTTTCTCTGTGCATGATCCCCCATGCAGGTGCCTCAGTTTTGAGGACCCCAGTGGCTGGAGAAAGCCAAGGGGACCCCACGTCTCACGTGGCTGTAGCGAATAGATGGTTACATTTGGAGGTTGGGATGGACCAGTTGTTTGCCTGGGTGGTTGTCATCCAGGACCCAGTTGGACAGGCGGCTCTGTAGTGTGGTGGATGCAGCAACAGGTTGCACCAGCATATACTGACCTGACTCGTTTTCCTACCCTAGTACTTGCAGCATCTACTTGCACATCTCTGACTATGAATTCATAAATCATGTCCATATTTGAAGAAGATAAAAACCTATGAATACAAAGGAAGACTGACTCTGCAGCACCGTGCACTGTGTTCCTCCTCCTCTCAGGGTGCAGAGTATACAGCACCAGCTAGCACAGCTGGACACCGAGAGCTGGTCGGGTCGAGTGGAGGCGGACCGAGACTGGGACTTCATGCAGCTCCTGCGTGAGAAGGAGGCTTTGTTACAGGAGATCATTCTGGTCAGCAAGCAGCAGCACCCTCCAGACACCCTGCTGCAGCTGGAGGAGGAGCGCAACCGGCTGGAGGAGGAGGTGCAGAGGGCCCACGCCTCGCAGAGCCAGGGAGCCAGTCAGAGGTGAGACTCCTGCAGGGCTACGCTGTCACAGTGTGGAGGTTAAATGAGGGATTTGAACAGGAGTGATAACATCTGTTCTTCCCCGAACACATTTTTACTGTTATTGCTGTTGTAGATATCAACAACCCCACTGTTACAGGAAGGACGGAAGGTGAACTGAGACAGAAATTTCAAAAGGGGCGGATATGCATGTCTGTTGATTTTAAAAAAAATACTTTAATACAGCTTTCAAATAGTGATATGATTTTGTTTTGTTCTGTTGTTTGTTATACTCCATATTCAATATGTTAATCATTTTCCTCCCAAGTCATCTTTACTTGCACTCACTGTGCCATTCCTTATTGAACGTTCCTCTTGCTACCAGATCCTACTTAGTCTGCACGTTTAGCTAGGCTCTGTTTACCCCAGCTCTTAAATGCTTTTACTGATGACGGTGATTGAAACCCTACCCTTCCCTGGGGGTCCAGGACCACAAATCATTTACATATGTGTCAGGGAAGGGTGATTGATGGGGAGAACTGTGCACATTCCAGTCATCCCCTCCCCTTAGAGACCACGGGAAAAACAGGTTTTTCTCCACAACCTCCAGAGTTGCACTGATGCTGATATCCAAGTCCCATTTACTTGTACTGGGCGGTGCTAGGGAGTGGAGTG
>OMMV01156021.1:2240-14844 GCA_900302635.1 Chatrabus melanurus
AAAAATGAAACCCCCCCCCCCCCCCTAAAAATATGCAACATAAAATATGGGATTATTACATTTTCTTTTTAATGAAAGTAACCAATCAATTACTAATTTACAAACCTCATTTTAAAAAGAAGCGAACAGACAAAAAAAATTTGATTTCCTTGTGGCTGTACTGCCTTGTACTTGACAACACAGACAGTTGTTGATGATCAATCAATAATTATTTAATAAAACTGATTTAACACAGTCTGATTTTCTTAGAAATTTGAAGAGACGCACCTCAGACAAATTGTCATTTTATCACCTAAAAGAAATGATTTTTAAAGGTAAGATTTAGTCAGACATTTATTCATAAATATGAACTATTTAAAAGCTTTTTCAGCAAATCGAAACATAATACAAGACAGTCACGTGATTCCACCGAAACGGAGCCTTGTTTGCATTTGGTCACGTGATCAAATGTACTATGATACAGGCCTCGATACGGGCTTCATTTGGACACGCCCCCTCTGCTCGACACAAGCCTCGGGGCTTCAGTGTCGGACGTAACATCACTACTTACAGGTATGCACATTGTGCTTTGTTATGCACAAACTCTGCCACATAACTGAGCGTGTTCACTCGCTGGCAATTTAAAAAAAAAAAAAAAAAAATTTCAGACATTTAAATTAATTAATTAGCCCGTTAGCTTCTGCTTGCTAACACAATGTTTGCATTATAAATAAGTAATGCGCTGATTAAATTCATTGTGCTTCTTGTTGCATGAAGCAATAGCACCATGTTTCAAAAATAAATGTGACTTATAGGCTGGTGCAACTTTTATAGGGGTTTCCCCCCCCCCTCTTCGGGACACATTTTTGGACAGATGCGTCTAATACTCCGGTGCCATTTTTCACAAGCTGTGCAGAGTTGTGGTTGTCTGAACAAATTTGATTGAGGCACTACGTCAACCGGTGATTCATTTATCATTCACTTGGGGGAAAAAAACAAAAGCTACAATGTGCAGAATTCATGTATGGGTCACATATTTGGTCTGTTGGTTTGGGTTGGCATTCTCACCACTTGATGAGAATGTTGGTGGTGTGACTAACCTTTACCTTTAAAACACAATGTTTGGGGTGAACTATCCCATGGTTTTTCCTCACGTTGATCAATTTATTGCTCATTGATTATCTCATTTGATGTTTTTGTGAAATCATACATTGGAATGAAAACCTAGGAAGTAATCAACTTTTGCTTAATCTGAGATGGTCTGTTATTTCTATATTACATTCTTTAATGAGATGGACATTTCCGGATACCGGTGTTCTGGTGGGTGATGCGTCAGTCAGCTGCGAACCACCGCATTTCAGTGAAATTGCAAAGGTGGTGAAACTACAGTGGTGGGTAAAGCCACAGAGATCTGTGATATCAGGCCTGAACCCCTTCAGGCAAGTAGAGATGCTGTTATCCTGGCGTTGCAAGCAGTCTTTGTTTCCATTTAGTATGTGGCTATCATCCAAACAGCCTGGAAAAAGGGACTTGTCCTCCTCTGGAAATTAAAGCGTGAATGCCTGGCTTGCAGGGAGTACAGGGGCATTACACTACCCTCTGCATGGCTCAGTACTTGCAAGCATCAGTCTCCACAGGATTCAGTCCCAGTTCCTTGCCGCTCGGCAACCAGAGCAGTCGGGCTGCACACCCAATAAGATGGTTATCGTCAACATCCCAGCTCTGCGAGTATTCATTGAATGCAATTGTGAATATTGGCGGTGCATCTTTGAAAGCTATGTTGATTTCCACTTGGTGTTTGATTCTGTCAACTAAGCTGTCCTGTGAGACATCCTAAGAATTTGCGAGCTGGGGGGAGGGCAGTCTCTGACTTCTTCCCAATAAATTCCGGTGTTTCTCAGGGATGTGTTCTGGCTCCGACTGTGTTCAGCACTTGCATGGAGTAGGTGTTGACTGAGGTCATGAGATTCCAGCAACTTGGTGGATGCCTTTGTTGGTGAGAAAAAAGTCCACCAACCTTGAGTTGGCTGATGATGCTGTGACCTTTGTGGAATGAATGAAAGTGCTGACTGCAGAACTTGAGAAGCTGAGTGATGAGTTGGAGGAAGTCTCAAACTGGTGCAAGCACAGAACATTTGCGATTCTGACCAATCAGTGGATTTTGCAAATGTTTGCAAGCACTTTTCAAGCATTCTGCCCGCCCTAATCGTGTCCTGGGAGAGTTTCCCTGGCATTATTGCTCTCAGTGCTGCAGAAGCGAGTGCCGTAATTGCATGTTCGGTCGTCAACGTCAAGCTTAAAGCATCATTGCGCATCAGTAAGGTTGACTGATCGGTTGACCGACTCGTCTGTGCAACCCCTATTACTTGGACTCAGATGAAGCATACTACTTGGATAGTAAGGGAACATCAGCTACGACAATAATCATGTGGTGTGCTTCCCTCTGTGTGATCCAGCGCACTCGGGTGCTTCAGTGCTGAGGACCCCAGCAACTAGAAAAGGCCAAGGAGATCAATTTGCTGTGGCAGATAGATGGCTGTCTTCAGGATGTGGGGATGGGCCAGTTGTGTGCCTGGGTGGTTGCCAGTCAGAACCCAGGGTGGTTCTGTTGTGTAGTGGACGCAGCGACCCGTGGCACTCCCAGACCTGACTATGATGCTATGGAGATTTTGCATAATATTGTATATGGCAGAGGCTTTATTGCTGTGCAGAAACAATATAGCCTGTGTCAATGTTTCCTATAATGTTTTCCACATAGAGCAAATGATATTTGCGGTGTTGTCTAGGGGGAGTGGGGTGTCATTCTGTAAATGAACACCTACGGGAGAAATTGGAGGCTGTCCACTACCATAAAACAATGAAAACTCTGTTTTCTGTTAATTTTTCACGTGTGGACACTTTCATTAAATTTTTTTTGTAGGTTTACAATATTTTCAGAAATTTCATAGTACATCAATCATCTATACCCGCTTTATCCTAATGAATAGATTTAAGACTGCAACTTTTGCAGTTTCCCTCTGGTACAAAAAAAAGTCATTCTTTTCACCAGAATGTCAGTTTCTCTTCATATGTTGTGCACAAAAGTGTGCAGTAATGGCGTATATTCACTTGATTGTTACACAATGTCATACTTGTGCTAAATAGTCTAATTATCATTGCTTTCAGTGGCATAAGAAACGGAAGCGGCGTTCCTGTGGAGAATGCAAAGCCTGTCTCTGCAGGAAAGACTGCGGCACTTGTGATTTCTGTGTAGACAAACCTAAGTTTGGAGGCAGCAATAAAAAGAGACAGAAGTGTCGTCTACGTCAGTGTCAGAGACAGGCAATGGTAGGACTTTGGAAACTGGAATTTATAATTCATTTGTTGTGTGTGACAGTGATGTCACAGCTGCGATTTTAATGATATGCCTGCTTGTATTTGGCAGAGACACTTGTTGCCATTTCAGATGGAAGACCCTGACCATGGGCCTCCTGAAGGCTCGCCACAGGGGGCCAGACCAAGACCTTATTACACATACAGTCGAAAGGCAAATATAAAGAAAAACAAAGGGTCACATATGGGATTCGATGACAATGACGACGATGAGAGCAGCCTGCAACCGGTAAGTGTCCAATGCCTTTGATGTTAAAGAAAGCATATAGAGTAAAACTTTCTTTAAAAAGTTTGTTTGTAACAGCTGCTTTTGACAAGATTCTCCTGTATATTAAAAACAGCCTCACTTTTTGACATAAACTTCAGTAGCGCCTTCTGGTTTCTTTTAACTCTGTGTACATTTCGCCTTTGTAGCGTAACTGGACTCTTGAGCCTGCCAGCAGTAGCAGACAATATTATGATTTGAATTTGAAGAAGCAATCACCTGTGCAGGTTTGAAAATCTATTATTATCCATGTGTGTAGTTTATGGTGACACCCAGATTGTCAACTAAATTTTGTTGTTCAATAGGTGACTAATTTAGATGCTGTATACTGGAACGGGATGCCTGGCAGAGCCCATCACATCGGCAACCACAATGGCTCTCAACTCGTAAGTTTAAATTAGGAGTTTTACCGCATTTGTTTTCTGCAGAGATGCACGTGTGCGTATTTACCTCAGTACATGTCAAACCACTGACGAGAAAGGCTGCTCCTTACCTGAGCATTCATCTATGGTGGTGCTGCAACAGTCCATTAAAGTTCATAAAAGGCAAATGATTTATTAATTTTTTTTAATCAAAGAAATAGTGAAGTCTATTTTCAAAGTCGTGGTGGAATATTTAGATAAACCTGAAAGTACAGACGAGCCATTTGAATTTGATGGCTGTCCAAATTTATTTGAACCAAATATACTGGCTGTGTGACCTGTGGCGCAGATCTCTGCCTGCTACAGGCAGTATTACCAGGTTATTCTCAGAGGAAGCTGCAATAGGCACGTCCATTTGTTAAGAGTTGCTAAATGGCATGACATTGCGTGATGATTTTTCCCAACAACAAATCTAAAAATGGGCCCCGGATTCAAAAATGTTGAACATTTCTTTTAATATTGCATCCCTGTTATATTGAGCCCAATGGCGATGCTTTTCAAATCTTTTTAAAATAGTAAAATATTTAATTTTGCCTGTGGCACAAAACGCTCATAAAAACATTTAAACATTGCAGTAATTTTAATGTGACACCATATGAATGTTACTTTTATTCAGTTAATGAAAAGTGACGATTCTAACACATATTAAATGGGGGAGTTTCATAGCATTTAATATTGTAACAGAGCAGCTACTGTACATAGGATATAGCACTGTGATACGTACACACTAATCCAACGCTCCTGCTAACACTCTGTCTGATACCAGCTGCCTGCTCATGCAATCCGGTCTGATCTGCAAAGAATCCATGCATTAATATGCTTATTCAACACTGGATTAACTTCTCAAGATACGTAAAACTTCGACTACTAATAATATATTTTTGCAAGTTCCCGTTGGTCAGCAGCATTTATGTTGAGGACTTTTATGTTGAAATGTCAGAACAGAAAGACCGTATGCATTGTATTTGTGAAACCAGCTTTTCTGGTGGCGCGGCAGCGTTTAGCTGAGCTTAGCTCTGTACAGTGAGTGGGGCTGTCCGAACCGAGTTACTTCGCCCTTCCCTTTCTCGCGTCCACTTGCTTTGCCCATAGCTGCAGAACGTGCAAACCGAGTGGGAGTGAGTAGGGGGAGGGCAAAGCAACTTATTTTGGAAAGGACCAGAGAGACGAGTGATCTGTGCCACACTCCACCTGTGCTGTGCAGTGGAGTCTGCAGACGGGACGCAGGGAGGGGACGGACGATCTTTTTGATGTTTGCCAAAGTTGTGAAAAGTCGCCAGATTTGTTGCTAGTCGTTAAATAAGGTTTGTAGTCGCTAGAGATGGCCAAATGTTGCTAAATCTAGCGACAACGTTGCTAAATTAGCAACCCTGGCTGCTGTCTGCTTCATCCGCTTGGCAAATGTTTATTGCGCATGCGCGCCAGTCTGCAGTTGTGTCAAATGGCAATCATTATTGCTGCTGATATCAGACGGGGCGAGCCGTCTGATATTCGCACCAGGAACCATCGATTACAGGCAGGCCTCATCCAGTCATGATACCGCGGAATATCAGACCAGTGTTGAATAAAGCAATGTTCCGGTATATGTGGAACAAGGATATCATTTGTGAGAGCTTGATATTGTGATGAAATCTTTATGAGCTGCTCTTTTTCTCTTTTTAAAATAGAAATTTGTCATAACGATCTCAAACCCAATCAGTTTTTTTTTTTTACTGATCGAAATTAAATCATCTTCCCCTACTGTAGATAAATCTGAGTTGGGATATATTGTCAGGCAATAAATAAATAAAATCTGTCTGCAAAATTTGACTATCGTAAAATCTTTAAACCTGGAAATGAGACTAAGACTTATACAGACTTAAGGTTTTCTAAACAAGTAGTGTTGTTCCTGTCCCGTTTTTGTTTTGAATGATGCCTTGGTGGTTGTCAACGGGCCTGTCACAATAGTTACTTTATCGACTTATGAGCTTGTTGTTGCCCAGTGTGTTTACACAAGAATGTCACCAACATTTTAGCTTTGTGAAGCCAGGATAAACAGCAGAGGTTTCACTGCCATTACAAGACAAGGTGCAGCTAAGCTAATTGAACAGAAAAAATAGGTGAGACACCTTAACCTTACTAATTTCATTCGTTCTCTAAGACCCAGCAGCATGTCCTCCGCATTCAGACCTTTTTCTTCTTCTGTGGGGTTTATGGAGGTTGCCAAACTGACTTAAAGGTGCATTACTGCCACCTTCTGCTCTGGATTGCGGATCAGGCAGTGCCTCATTCAGTATACAGGAGCAGCTTGTCAGGAGTGTAGACGGTGCCATCTTGTGGCCGTAGATGATAATACAGTATTTTTTTTGACATATAAGTCGTTGGACCAGCCAAACAAGAAAAAAAATTGTGATTTACAGTCCGGAAAATTCAACTCAAAAACCCCTGAATCAGTATTTCACAAAACTATGTGGGAAGGTTGCTTTCATCCTGGAACAGAAATCATTACATTTTGGAATAGATATACAAATAGGGGTGAAACGGAACCTTTTCTCTTTTTTTTTTTTTTGTGTAAAATTTTGGGCCTTGGAGGTAAGCAATCTCAATGCCCTTCGAGTATCATGATTGTCAAGTAAAAAAATAAGAATTGAACGGGATTTCTCCTCTTACCCACCCTCATTTTGACAGCTTATCTTGTTTAATTAACGACATTCATTTGCATGTAGGTAGGGCTGGACGATATGGTCCAAAAAAATTAATAGCAATGATAAATGCTATATTTTTTGGTTCGATAAGTTTTACTATACAAGATTTTCTTTTTTTAATCACCAAAGACAAGAAAGTGGCCTTAGTGGCTATGATGGCTATGACGACATGTTACGATCAGCAACATGTCTTCGTAAATGCAAAGAAAAAGCCTACATTAACATATGCCTGTCTGAACAAGCCCAGACATGTCCCACTGTGCCAACATTCCTATTTAAATGAATATATAAAAGAATAACTGCAATTTACGTTAAAAATGCCATAACGGTCCAAAATAGGAGGTTCAGTGGTCCTCGCTTGGAGCTATCAGAACCCTAAATTTCAAAGTTGGAGTGTGTCGTAGATTTTACGTAGTTGCTGACAGAAAATTTGACTCCATTATGCCTGTCACAGGGAACATCATACCTCGTGATTATTCCATTGGCTATTCGCTTGATATATTAATATACCAATTGCAAGATAGAGCCAATCACATCAGTTGTTGAAGGGAGTAACTTTAACAGTGTTCTGAATGTCCTGAATAAAAATGTGACTTTATGTGGTCTTGTGGCGAAACGGGTTACGTTTACTAAAAAAATATTATTAACTGAATTTTGTAATGAAGAAATATTAAATTGAAATAGAATGCACCATTACTGCAGAATTCTATCAGAATTTTCTCCAGGAAGAGTGACGCCTCCTGTTGGTCACTAAATATTGATAATTAGCAGGCCTGCTGTTTACATCCAGGGTTTTCATTTAGCTGAAGAGCGAAGCCGCAATCATCTTTGCTAACTCCTGCTAACAGTCAGGGTGAGGTGGCTTTAGCCTGCAGCCGGCTTGCTTGGTATTAGCTTCTGTGCTAATGTGAACACATTGGCTGTGTCCGCATCCTTCAGAGGCTGCATGAGTCACAGTAGTGCGACTAGGCTCTCATTTCGAAGGCTCCTTGGAATGCAGCCTGAAAACGAAGGATACAACAGGTGTATCCTTCACGGCCCAAGCGATCCCTAGAGTCATTGTGTTGATTTTCCCCCCCCACAAAGACAAAATGGTTGGTAAATTAAAAAATAAAAGACAGTTTTGGGCTCCATATGTACAATTATAAATACTAATGTTTATAAGTAAAGTATAAATAAGCATTGAAAAATGATTACTAAACTGCGGGTTACGCCCACTAGGCGAGCTTCTCGTGTGCAGCTGTCATGGTTGCTAGGCAACAGGGGGTAGGGGCGGGATAAGCTAATGACTCCATCGCAAAATACTCTGTGGGCTAGAAGGTCTCGTTTCTGAACGGTGGGTTCGGCCTCCGTGGTCTCAGAAGGACAGGTCTTCATAGAACGCAGCCTTCGAGGGACGCGGCCCCTGAAATGAGACGGCGATTGTGATCGCTGTACTAGATGACGTTTGTAATACATGTTGTTCTGAACAGTAAAATCTTTTGACCTGACATAACATTAAAATAACAAAAAACATCAAATGATTGATTAATTGTTCAGCCCTACATGTAGATGGCAAACTAAAAAGAGAAAAATTTCAAAAAGAGAAAATTGTAAAAGTGCTGCATGAAACAATGCAGCCATCATCACATTATGCTTTAGCTCAGAGCTTGTTAATTGTAAATCGATATGTGGGGTTAATTTAAGGGATACGTTTTACGATGTGATAAAACATTCCTGTCCTGGGGGATGTGGTGTCTGCTGGTTTGAAAACCACAGAAACGTATGAAGACAAAATGCAGTCTTTCTACAGGCGGCAGCTCGCTGTACTCTGTTGTGCACACCAACTAAATAAGCAATGCGCAGACTGATAACTAATCAATAACTAACTACAATTTGTTCAACAAAAGAAGGTACAGTTAATTCAGTTAATTAGACGGTCATGTTAGTGTTTGTTTTAATCGTTTTGTCTCGATTGTGTTCCGTTACTGCTTAGATAGATAATCGTTCACTTTTACATCGCAGTGCATCTCTATCATCTAACAGTGATGTGCAGCGTGTACGTGATTACTGTTTATAGCTCAGACTGTGTGTTCTTATTGATCCAGGATCAGCAGTCCCGATTGGGTGGAGAAAAATCCCTCACAGTTAGAGACGCCAAAAAGCATGCTGAAGAAGATGATGACGATGACGACGACGATGATGACGAAGAGGATGACGAGGAGGGGGATGAGGAGGAAGAGGAAGAGGAGGAGGAGGACTTTCCCATGGTAAGTGCCCTTCTGGAGGTCAGTGTCTTCAGCATAAGTCACCCATTCCCAAATTTAGGAATGCCGACTGTGAAGTCTGAAAATTGTCTGGGGCCCAACCAAACCTTTAATTACAACTTTGATTGAGACATGAGCCTAAGATTAAGTATTTCCATATATATTCTGTTAATCTGGGTCAGCTAAATGAAGAATAACACATACCGTATTCGACCGTTTAAGCGCACAGACCCTAATTAGTGCATATGGGGTCTTTGTGTGGCCTCTGGGGAGGCTGCCTGGTGCTATTTCCAGCATCTGGGACCATTTCTGGATCAAAACACGCCACCTGGATTCACAGCAATAGTTGCCATCAAAACATAATCTTAACGGACAGAAACAGACCTATTGTGGTGTTTTACGGGAGGGTTCCTCAGCTGAGTCGATGCCGTAAATAAACCAGGTTTCATTGCCCGCATGAAGCCTTGCTTCATTTGTTTCAAAACGAGTCCTGCATGCAAATTCCAGAAAAAGTGTCCTAGTTCCTCAAGGTTGGGTGTCCAAATGTCTTTGTAAATAAAGGAATGAAATCGCTATTTCTGTCCCAGGCAAATCTCAGAAAACGTGTTTTTGTAAAATAACAAGACAAGAGTTCCTCAAGTTTGGATGTCCAAATGCCTTTGTCAACGTGGAATCACCAAATAAAGGAATGAAAGTCAAATGTACTGCTTGCCATTTCTCTCTCAGGTTTCATTGTGCGCATGAAGCATTGCTTCATGGGTCAAAGCGAGACCTGCACACAATGATTTCTAAGTATCCTATGCTCAATAAAAACAATTTATTTAGTGCCCAGGACACTTAAACGGTTGAATACGGTCATTTAAATCCCACGGTTTTGTTTTATTATTTTTTGTTATTATTAGTAGTAATATTTTAGTTAATGTTAAACTTTTATTACAAAATTCAAAATCAATTAAAAAAAATTTTTTTAATGACCTCTGACAGCCCACCAGGGGGCCGCGGCCCACACTTTGGGAATCACTGGCCTTCGTTTTCAAGTTGGGTCTCATGGACGTTTGTGTGCCTCTTCCTTTGTTTCAGATCACACAGATCTTCAGTTTGGCTGATAACCCAGGCAGCGGGAGCGGTGCAGACATGGAAAGCCAGCTGTTGAAGCTGCTGAAGGCTTTGCGCACCTCAGTCATGCCGATCCTGTGGTACGCCTTACTGATGGAGGGCCCTCAGCTGCAGCTGATCCAGTGTGCTAAACAGTCCAACATGGCCGACACCGTGGTGATGATTGACCCAGGCTTCCACTATCAGGTTACGGTCCAAAAGCAGCCGCTGCTCGTTACCCACCCGCTGTACGATAAGCACCCGCCACGCTTGACCTCCGTCACCGAAGTCGTCAGCCTGCTTTTGGACTTGGACAAATACGTTGTGTGCCAAGGACTGCCCTGTCAGGAGCCATCCAATAAGAAGGAGCCGATCATCCTGACGCGGGCAGCAACGTGTGATTTCTTGGTGAAGAAAAATGTGAACATCTGTACTAACTGCAGAGCGTTATGTGGGTGATGACAACTTCAGTAAAGACTTCCAGAAAAAGATGCACACAGCGGTTCCACTTTGTGTATTTTTTCTTCTTTTTGAGTTCTTATTTGCTTTTGATGTCGTTATAGATGATTTTTTTTTTTTTATTACAGATTTACCTCTGGATTGTGAGAATATGATTTACCTTAAGAATCACCAAAGGCATTCCAGAAGTTGTGAAATGACGTTGATCTTGGGACAGCTGATGCAATTTGTTGTTTTTTTTTAAAATGTTTTTTGTTTGTGGGATTTTCTTTGTCAGTCTGATGGGTAAAGCTGAAAGTCGTTGGATAAATGTCCAGATGTGTGTCCTTTAGGGGTGGGCGGAACACCGGTGTCATAATGCGCCACGATATGGATTATGCAATTCCGTAAACGCCGTGATAATACAGAACACAAGTTGGGCCATTTTTTAAAAAAATATTAAAATCTATTCATTTTAGGTCATATGGTCCACCCCTAGTGCCCTTGGTTGAATTTTGTCTCAGCCCAAAATTAAACATTACCGTTATTAGCAACCAGATTAAGTAACTGTCTATCCCGGATACCATATTATATTTTTGACATAACGTATAAACCCATATTATGGATACCATAATAGAACACATTTTAGTTATAAGCCAGCAACCAGTTTTTCCATCTTTTTCATAAGCTACATTTCGATCTTGTTCAACTTTTCCAAAAGTACAAACTAAGTACATTTGTTTGTTTGTTTTTACTTAAGTATATTTGGGGTGGTTTGAGCTGCAGCATCTTGGTGAATCTTTTGGGTTATATTCATGTTCTTTATTTAGCAACTTATTACATGAAATGTCATATCTTTCTGTGTATAACTGAAACTCTTTAACCTCTATGAATACCTTATATAATTATAGTGTGCATACAAAATGCACAAGAAATTCTGGTGTGACCACGAGAGCAGCCTGCGTGAGAACTACTTGGAATAAGAGTATTATGTTTAAAAGGGTAATGCAGTAGAGATGACTAGCTTTTAAGATATTGTAATTAAAATGCATGATGATAATGCTGTTTTGTTGTAGGGGGGAAATATCTTGGCTTAAAATATATGTACAGTAAATATTGTAAACTCACTTAATAGTGTTCACTTACTCTGCTGAGTAAAGGTTTGAGCCAAGAGATCCAAAATCATATTTGGGCTGAGTCAGATGCTTTTGCATATAGCGGAATAAGAGATTTGTTTTTTTTAAATTCTTTTTCTTTTGTAGGTTCGCCACCAAAAACCATTTTACGACACCGGCTCCATAATGCATATTGTTTTGGTGTATGCCTGTAAAATTGTCCTTAAACGAATGTAGTGTTGTAGCCATAAGCCATCCCCCAAATGACACCTTCTGTACCGTGCTAAGTCGGGTCCTGTTTCTCGACGTGTTGAGTATTGAACGTCGACATTTTGACTAGCTCTTCTTGGTTTCCCCAAGTTATTCCACAGATGTTGCGCAAGAAATGAAACTGGTTGGGGTCAGCTAATCTGTTATTTAGCCTTTACTTTACCATATTTTTTATGTGTTTTTGAAGTCTGTTTGCAAATAAACCGTTCTTGTTGGGACCACCTTTGTATATTTTTTTTATTTAACAAATAACTTTTGCGAAGGGCCACAAACTCACAGTGTAATACTACAGGTTTGTTAGCAGGATGACCTTTAAAAAAAACAAAGAGAAAAAGCTAAGAACTTGCAGTGTACATTTGAATTAACGGGCACAGCATTTTCTCTCTAAATATATACCGTAAAAGTCCTAATACACGCGCAATGCGCGAACGCATGTCCACTGGCCTGCGCGTGTATTGGGTACAAAAAAATCCCGTAAGTGTAATAGCATTTTAACTAGGGGTGGGCGGTATAAACGGTATACGACCGCCCCCACAGTTCAGCACGTGAACTGTGGATTAATTGCAAAGTTGACATAATTGTGTGATTTTTGTGTAATTGTGACTTGTTGTTAAAGTGAGAACTGCGTTAACTTCGATTCGGTTGCGGTGAAATCTCACTGAGTCGCGGGGCTGCAGAGTTGCAGGAGCTGCACGTGCATGTCGAGTCGCGCGAACGC
>OMMV01156164.1:3592-14341 GCA_900302635.1 Chatrabus melanurus
CAGGCATCATTGTCAACAGAAAATCATGTGAAATCCCCACCCCCTAAAAAAAGCAACATAAATAAAATATGAAATTATTTTTTATATATATATATATATATATATGAGATTATTATGTTTTCTTTTTCATTAAAGTAACCAATCAATTACTAATTTACAAACCTCACTTTAAAAAGAAGCAAAACCACAAAAATTGGATTTCCTTGTGGCTATACTGCCTCGTATTCGACAACACAAAGACAGTTACTGCTGATCAATCAATAATTAAATTATTTAAAAAAAAACAAAAAACAGATTTTCTTATAAATTTGAAGAGACCTTCAAACAAAGTCATTTTATCAGCTAAAAGAAATTAATTATTTTAAAGGTGATATGTAGTCATTTTGCACATTTATTCATAAATATGAACTATTTAACAGCTTCTCTTTATTTAAAAGAAAATTTTAGACACATTTAATGTGCCTAAAACTTTTGCACAGGACTGTATAACTAAATAAATTGAAGACATTTTTTGCCCAAAAAAACCCCAACTTTTGCTGTGATTGGAAAAAGTTGGCAATCAGGCTGTCGAGAGTCATCCTGTAAGATCAATCAGAGCCGTACTTTAGTATAATTTAAAAAAAAAAAAAAAATCAGATATTATGGTTCCTTCTCCAGTGTTGGACCCAAACTCCTAAATTTAATAAATGAGAGAACATCGCTTCACTAATGACAAATAAGTGTTATGGCGACCGTGACGTTCTGAAGGGAGCATCTTTGCTATATAATAGTTTAAAAGATGTTATAACAATACAAAATGATGTTGATCTAACAGGATAACAATAATAATAATAATAATAATAATAATAATCCATTCTACCAAACACAAACGGATACATTGTTTCCCTTAAAGCAAGACTTGAATACTTATCAGCTCGCTGGCCTTTGCCCTCCGTCTGACCTTCTACTCGTCTTGCAGTAAACCATGGCAAGTTCCCAAAGCAAGAGGACTCTTACGCTTTTGAGGAGGACAGCAGTAGCGAGAGCTTGTCTCCAGAGCAGCACCACAGTGACGAGTCGCAGGGCTCGGCCTGTCCTTCATCAGAGGCCGTTGGCAGCACGGCCTCGTCTTCCTCCTCGCCGGCCCTCACCAGCCCACGACAGGTAACCGTCTCTTTTCCTCCTTAGCTCCCGTATATGAACATATGTTTCCACAGTATGGAATCCAGGAATGACGGGGGGGGGAAACTTTTCCAAGAAACGGCATGATACATAAGTTTTAAAAAGAATGGCGCTCCCAAGTTTGACAAGGCAACAGTCAGTGAAGGTTTTCAGTCAACCAGGTAGGAACATTTACTCTAAAGCAGCTGGACGTCTTACATTTTAACACTGAGAACGTCACATGGATGAGTGGCGAATCGGCTTGAAGACTGAACAAGAAGTCCAGTTGCTTTAAAGTAAAGGTATAGATACATCGAAGTGGGTAAAAAAAAAAAAGAGCCCATTTTACATCGATAAAGAAAGTATTCGTCCCTAAAACCTGCCCCCACAAATTCAAACTAATTATTTTTGAATCCGCTGCTCTACTGTTTAAATTATTGTAGGTGTGTAACATTTAATTTGTCCCTTTGTGTCTCCTTTCCTTTTAAAATTGAGGTTACTCTTTATTTACTTACCTTATTTATTTATTGTTAGTTATTTTATTTTGGTTTACTGTTGAAAAATCTAGACGTTTTCTCTTTGTCATTTTTTTTTTTTTGTTGTTTATTGAAAATGAACCGAAATAAAAAATTCATTCATTATTTTTATTCTTATACGGAGGACAGGTAGTCAGAGTGAAGTTGGGCGTCATACTTTCTTGTTGCTATTGATTAAAGATTATTCCTGGACAAACTAGCTATAGGTATTATGTTTCAGTTTGTACTTTGGACCTAATAGCCACTTAAAGGTGTCATATTGTTTAAAAAAAAAACAACAAAAAAACATAATTCAGTTTTTATGGTGAAATATGTTTGTGATTTCATGTTAAACAACCCCAAAATCCCACTCTTCCATGACTATGCATGTAAAAGTTATCCATTTCTAAGCAAATTTTAGGGCTGGAACGGCCTGTTTTACACTTCTGCGACGTATGTAACGGAAGTCCATATATGGACTCCTGCTTAATCTGTGAGACACGACGTCTTAACTGCAGTGCAACAGCTCCACAGGTGCTCACATTAGCCCGCCGATGCCCTGTTACTGTCTTGCTAGCTGGGATAGTGTCTCAAATTGGTGCGTCCCTGTGTTTAACAATGATTATATGTAAAGGGGGTATTTCACCTGCGATTTTTTTTTTTTTTTTTTGGCTTTGCGGCCAATTTGCACTTTTTATTTGCAAAAAAAAAAGCCTCGCGACAGTTGCGGACTCACCGAATGGTCGCAAGTTGTTGGAAATTGCAAAAATTGAGTGCCACGCGACATTCTCATAATGGCCGCAAAATTGTCGCCTGTAGTGGCGAGGGGTTTGCGATGCACGCGACAAAAAGGGTAAATATATTGCAGCCATACAGATTTGTCATTGCATTGAGACAATCGCGTCTAAAAAAAAAAAATAAAAAAAAAGAAGTGAAAAAGTCATGAAAAACCAGGTCGCAAATTTACCGCATCCAAAACATCGCAGGTGAGATACCCCCTTAATTTATCAGTTCAAAGAAATTGACTCGAGAGCCAACTTTTGCCGGGGAACAACCATGATGCGACTTTTCCCATATATAGAGGGTATATTGATAAAAGCCAACAACAATCATGTGAAGAAACAAACAAACCCACCTATTAAATACTAATTTCAACTTATTAAACATTCTTGACCCACTCTACCATAGTAACTAAGAAGAAGGCCGATCGTTGTGATTGGTTTGGACTTCAACCAAAAAAAGCAGTGACAAAGGGTCAGAATTAAAACTATGATTCAAACTATGATTATTTAATTCTTTTAAGCCGGATTGTGTTGGACGGACACACTGTGGCCGTTTTACTTTCCGGTACTTTCTGCCGTTCTGTTTCTTTTTTTACCTGTAAGTTACTCAGTCCATGTCCTCACCAGCGTCGTTTGGTCGCTCTGTCCTCTGGTGGAGGCAGACTGAACGACACCGTCCTCCCCAGAGTTCCCATCCTCGCTGACCGTTGAGGCTCGAGGTGTCAAATTCCTGCACGCCAGTTTATCACCGCGCAGCAGCAACACAAACTGCTTTTATTTCCTGCCTGCTTGAATTTCACACCATGACCTCACTCCAACGTCAGTAACGGTCGCGCCGCTGAACTCCATGCCAGAGGGACGGTTGTTTATAACCACTGGGACTGAAATGTTCTCACTTAATCACCGGCTCTCGCCGTCTCGTGTCACTTTAAAAACGGCTGTTTAGAGCTTTTTGGAATAGTTTGTCGAGGAGGCCGAAAAACAGCCGCATTCTTTTGTGGATAATTATTCCATTTGGATTACAAACTGTCCTCCACGTTATGTCCTCCTCAGCCGTCAACGTCCCAAACCCCCAAAAGTGTTGTGATATCTGGTCAGCAGCTTATTGTAGGATGTTTTGAATTAATTATAGAATTATAAAAACACGACCAACCGCCTCGCAAACAAAATTTAAGCAACAGGAAAAAAAAAAAAAAAGCCAATAGAACATAAAAATAAATAAGAGCGTAAACGATCTACATTATACACCGCAGTAATTATTTTATGTTAATTTGATTACAAAGTACTTTATTTAGGATTGCACCACATGAACAGTATATTAAAGCTACAGGGTGTAGGATTTAGAGGTGTTTATTAGCAGAAATGGAATATAGCGTTCATAAGTTTGACCTTTGCCGGCAAGTCTGGGGTAGACCTTCATCCACATACCAAGTTTGTTGGAAATCGGCCAAAGGACCAGAGAGGAGTAGAGGAACAGACAGACAGACAGACAAATGTTGCTCAAATTATAGCATGCTAATGGACAGGTAGGAAAAAAACGTCACATTTAATAAAACTTCCCTTGGTGTTTTTTTGTGTGGACCAGGATGGTAATTCAGCTAATTTTGTACACCCAACTGACAAGCTGTAATCTTCAATCTCATGGGGCCCCAACAGATCTGCGGTGGGACTCGCAACGGGTCTGTGGAAAGGATTTTAGGACTTTTTGTTTCTATCTGGCCACAGGGGGGCACAGCCAAAGACCCGCCTGATCAAAGCCAGGAGGAAGGTGCTGCCAACAACAGCCAGGTGACGCCACCGATACCGGTTCCAGCAATCATCAAGGTATTCAATTCCATCTTCCCTTTATGAATCTGGCTTCTGCGTTTGATTTTAGGACATTCAGCCTTAATCCTCCTTTTCCCCAACAGTCAAAGACGTCGGACAAGAACCGGCACAAGAAGCCCAAAGATGTGAAGCCCAAAGTGAAGAAGCTTAAGTACCACCAGTACATTCCTCCGGACCAGAAGGCGGAGAAGTCCCCTCCGCCCATGGACTCGGCCTACGCCCGACTCCTCCAGCAGCAGCAGCTCTTCCTGCAGCTGCAGATCCTCAGCCAGCAGAAACACGCTCACACGCAGTCTCATGCGCAGTCACAGCAGCACGTGCACGTACCGCAGACGCAGCAGCGGCAGCCGACATTCAGCTACCAACCTCACACAGCCAGCCAGAGTCAGAAGTAAGTCAGACGTTAGAAGTTACCACCACCAGGGGGGCTGGGCGGGGGTAAAAAAAAATAAAAAATGAAGGGATTTCAATGAAATTTGGTGAAAAGGTCGTCCTAGAAAAGGAGAAGATGGGATTAGATTTTGGGGCAGATAGGTGCAGATCCAGGAACCTTTAATTTTGTGTTTCACTGTGGGATATGGAACTTTTAATTGTTTTAGGTATTTTCTCAAAAACTAGTGCAAGGATGTGGATGAAATTAACTCAAAGATGGAAATCTGTGGATCCAGAAAACAGTGCTGATCCAGGGGGGAAAAAATCATTCAAATTAAGAAAATGCACTCATTTTGATTTGAAAGATTCATATTAGGAATGGATGCTTGTATGTATCAAATTATTTATATTTTACTGTGACGAGTGGTTACACCATGAACTATGTTTTAAATTTTTATCTGTATTCTGTATGTATTTAGTGTTGTAGTGTCTTGATGCTCTGCATTGGCCTTAAAGTGCCTTAAGGCCCCTTTTTTTCCAGGCCTTGGTGTTGGATGACTTTGCCTTGGATGCCTTGACTTTGGCCTTGGTGTTGGATGCCTTGGCCTTGGATGCCTTGACTTTGGCCTTGGTGCTGGATCCCTTGGCACTGGATGCCTTGACTTTGGCCTTGGTGTTGGATGCCTTGGCATTGGATACCTTGAATTTGGCCTTGGTGCTGGATGCCTTGGCGCTGGATGCCTTGGCCTTGGTGCTGGATGCTTTGGCATTGGATGCCTTGACCTTGGCCTTGGTGTTGGATGCCTTGGCATTGGATGTCTTGACCTTGGCCTTGGTGTTGGATGCTTTGGCATTGGATGCCTTGGCCTTGGTGTTGGATGCTTTGGCATCGGATGCCTTGGCCTTGGTGTTGGATGCCTTGGCATTGGATGCCTTGACCTTGGCCTTGGTGGTGGATGCCTTGGCACTGGATACCTTGACTTTGGCCTTGGTGTTGGATGCTTTGGCATTGGATGCCTTGGCATTGGATGCCTTGGCATTGGATGCCTTGGCATTGGATGCCTTGGCATTGGATGCCTTGGTGCTGGATGCCTTGGCACTGGATACCTTGACTTTGGCCTTGGTGTTGGATGCTTTGGCATTGGATGCCTTGACCTTGGCCTTGGTGCTGGATGCCTTGACCTTGGCCTTGGTGTTGGATGCCTTGGTTATCTCAAGAAAATTCAAGGCATATAGAATTTTGCTATTTTGGTGATGTCTTGGCCTTAGATGTCTTTGTCTTGGCCTTGGTGTTCGATGCCTTGGCCTTGAGGGTTCAAAGTCTTGGTCATCTCAAGACAATTCAAGGCATTTTCAAGCCATATGGAATTTTGCAATTTTTATATTCAACTTAGGAGCCTAAACAACTTGTACAATCTGAAATACTACTTTAACTGGAAACAGTTATTACTTTCATAAGATGCACATTTTGCATATAAAATGTCATCTTCTTTGTTTCTTTTTTTTGTGTCGACCTGTCTTTGTATGATCCATTTTCACTTTTTTTAAATTTATGCCTTGGCCTCGAGGGTTTGAGCCTTGACTGCAATACTGGTGTTATTTCGTACTCATAACTGCTAAAATTTTCCTTTTCTAGGGGATCCAGTGAGCAGCTGTCAGCTTGTAGCTCCAGTGGTTCCTCCAGCACAGTCAACAGTAACTCATCCTCTCCGGTCAAAAACACGTTTCCCAACCAAAGCAACATCTCCCCAGTCAAACCTGGGCCCCTGCCGGCCAATCTGGATGACCTTAAGGTACGGATTAAAGAAGAGAAATTCTGATGAAATTCCACACTGTTTTACAGAAGCAGTCTGCATGACTTGCATGAAAGTCACGTGAGCTCTTCTTCTGTTTCAGGTATCTGAGCTCAGGCAGCACCTGCGTATCCGCGGCATGCCCGTCTCAGGCACCAAGACTGCCCTCATTGAGCGACTCCGGCACTTCAAGGACTCAAACTCCTCCCCCACGCGTTCCAGTGACATAACCACCGTCACCTTCCCTGTCACTCCCACCGGGTCCCTGTCTTCCTACCAGTCACCATCCTCTTCCAGTGCCCTGTCCCAGGGAGGTTACTACCCTTACCCAAGCACCTCCTCAACCCCTCCCATTTCACCAGCATCCTCGGAGCTATCCCTCAGCGGCTCACTCCCCGACAGCTTCAGCGAAGTGCCCATGTCCTCACCGCCGCAGTTTGCCTTGCAGCCATCTCCCGCTCACCTTAACATGGAGGACGGCCTGGGAGGAGCCAGCCTAGGAGGTAGAGGACCAAGAGCGGGAGAGGGTGGAGGTGTGGATGGCCTGGAAGCTGAAAAAGATAAAATGCTGGTGGAGAAACAGAAGGTGATCGAGGAGCTGACGTGGAAGCTGCACCAGGAGCAGAGACAGGTGGATAACTGATGTTGTGAAAGTCAACAAAATACTTTTTTGGAGGTTCATGGAGAAAAAGATGAAAACATTTTTTCAAATTGGCTTTCCTTTTTAGCACAAGATGCCATATGCTTTTGGTTCTGTGATGATATTTTTATGGTTTTTGTGAGGAAAAAAACCTGAATGGTTAAAAATTCCTTCTGTACTCTTCATGCAAAATGATTTGAATTGGAAACTAGATAAATTACAATCAATATCAAAAAATTGATATTGAGAAGACGATACCAAGATGAACACAAAGTAATTTCACATTTGCTGTATAATCTAGGAATTTAGAGAAATGTTAACATACATTTACTGAATTAAATTGCATTAAATCACGTTGTTCAGTTGCATAACGGCACTAACACATTGTTAGTTCAAGTGCATCAACTACAAGTAGAATACGGTATGCTCACTACGCCGCTGCCTGAGGAACGTGTGTCAACATGCGTCCAAACAGCATCTGTAAATGTCAGCGTTTTTTTTTTTTTTTTCTTGCTCGTCGGCCAGCGTCTAACCTGACTTCGCATGTCTAAGGCAACATTTCCATAGCAGCTACACTGAGTGCGTGTCCAGGCATGCTTTGTGGGCAATACACTCGTAGAATTAACATGTGATTTACCAAAGCCCAAAGGACATTTAAGAGGCTAATAATTGCGTCTGTAGTTTGCACGTTTGAAAGTGGCGTGCTAACTGTGTCTGTCCAGCGCCACGCAAGGGGGGGCTGAAACAGCAGGTCAGCACCGCGGACAGCTCCACCTACAAATAAAACGTACACAAATCTGTATGATTCTCATTCTATGTCACGTCCTCTTCAGTTATGCCGGTACCCGTGCCGTGAAATGCACCTCCGTCGTGGGAACGCGCGTTTGAAACCGACAGTTTCAGACACGTCAACCCCTTTGGATGGTCACCTGTATAATCCTGGCGGAAAATCCTTATAATCCCGAAAAAAAAAATCCTTAAAACCCGACCAGGCGCGTGGGCCGTTGTACATTCAGTACAACACACCATACAGTACATTCTATACTCTGTACATTTTCCTTTTTATCACTTATTTAGAGATATTGTGCAGTTTTCTATACTGCATAATGCATTATATTAACGCAATTGGGTAAAAGAAATCTGATGAAAAAATTAAATTCCAAAAACGAGCAAATTTACCTCGTAGCATCATCCAAAAGGGTGAAGATGGCATCACTTGTCCCAATGTTAAAAATCACGTTTTAGTTTTCGAAAGAAGCAGACATGAAGTCAAACCAGGTTAAACGCGTTCAACAAAAAAATTTCTAGTCCAATTGTGTGTGTGAACCTGAAAGAGTGACACACGATTTACAGGGGGCGCCGTAACACCGCTAACGTATAGCGATTAAATGGCTGAAACTTACTGACATTTGTTTCCATTCCTGCAGAAAACTCCCACAGTGTTTAACTTTATTTTTTAGGAGTTTCTCCGTTGGGCATATTGCCAGCAAAGCTACTCTCTCCTCATCATCTTCTTCCTCCTCGTCTTCTTCTTCGGCAGGGTAACGGTACTCCACCCTGCCAACTAATGCTGCGTTCATGATGACGGTAAACTCTGAAATCGGAAAACGCCGCACCATACACGCAGTATTGGCGTCTGTGGTCATAATCGGGACTAAATTTCGAACCACGTTTTGACGAAAATCTGTAGGATTTTTTTTGTTTACGTCTGTAAGGAACGAAAATCCGTAAAATTTATGGAAAATCCATAAGACTTGACATGTATGCAGTTTAAGGCGACGGGGGTCGGGGGGGGATTTCCACGGCAGCGGTGCTGAATCCAGGCTTGTGCCACACTGTGGCGCACATTGATTTTCGATTGGGTAAATATTCAATAAATAACTTTTTCAGTTATTTCAGTTATTTGTTTGTCTTATTTTGCGCATACCTGCAAGCGGCTGATTGAATTCCATTTTGCGAAACGTTCACCAACCCAACGTGGAAAATGTTTCGAATTCCCACGCAATGTGACTGTGGGTATAAATGTTCGTGTGTATGAAGAGAAAATTCTCGGATAATTGTAAGATATTGTTGCAAAACAAGCTGCTGAGTCACTATTATGCTGAAGTCTTGGAGGAATATTTATGGGCTAAAAAATGATTTTTCTTTTTAATCTTTGTTACTTTGTATGTTAGGTTGAAGAGCTTAAGATGCAGCTCCACAAGAGGAAACGCTGCTATGGCGCCACACAGGACCACCGCCCGCCGGTGCACCACCAGCACAGTCCAGCCATGATGAGTCAGCATTTCTTTGGCGTGACGGTCAAACAGGAGCCCGTGTCCCTCTCGTCCAGCTGTCCTCTCGCCTCTCCCAAACAGCTGAAGACTCCGCCCGGGAGCTGCATGGAGGATATGGGTCACTGCAACACGCCCCTCCCCGGCATGGGGGCTCCTGCTGGGCCACAGTGTATGGACACTGCGCCATCTTCTGGCAGCCCTTCCGCCATGTCTGCCTTCCTCAGTCCACAGTGCTCGCCACAAGACTCTCCCATTGGGAAGCATTCGAGTAGCCCCCAGCCCTCGTCGCCGAGTAACGGCTACCTGCTGTCGCCTCCGCTGGCGAGGGACGGCTGTTCCCACCCCCACCCACAGGGTGGCACCAGAGCACGCAACATGCAGGTATCGTTTGGAGACACAAGTCGACCGGTAGCACTCGTTAGCGCGGTACTGGTTAGTTATGTAGTGACCTCTCTGCAAAAACACCTTCGTGCATCAGGACCAGATCAGACACGGAAAATAGAATAATTTGGGGGGGGAACAGATTATCTTATAATATTAAAAGAAATGATAATTAATGGAAATCTGCCGTTCCTCGTAAAATATTTCCACCCAAATTCGCTCGTACATTTGAAGTGATCGCACCAATAGGAGTTAAAGGTAACGATCAGTGATATGATCGCTGCTGCATTCTGATTTTAAAACTGAACAAATTCAAATGGATTAATCTGCTATTGTGTAGCATTTTTAGTATAAATATTAGTGCGTGGACTGATTTGTGCTTAATACTGACATTAGTAGATTGATCAAAAGACAAATAATCAACTCTTTAGGTGACAAATTACTAATGTCATTTTTAAGGGGGAAAAAAATTACAAAAAAAAAATTGCTTCTTTTGTTTTCTGTCCTTGTGATTTGAATATTTGTACATTTTGGACTTTTGAACAATAAAAATTTTAGGACATTGCTCAAACTTTAAAAAAAAAAAAACTTTTTTGAAGTTATTTATTTGTAAAACCTCCACTTAATAAAGAAAATAATCCTAATCATTAGTTGCAGCTCTGCCCTCACGTCACGTGTTTCTGTGGTTCTACTTTTTGAAAGTATCAAATTTATTATTATCAAATTGTATTGAATTGAATTGAATCGTGTGTAAACTGTGAAATGAATAGAATGACTGTTGGACTGTTGTTTTTTTTTTTTTTGCACGTGGTTCACAACATTTAAACAAGCAAGCAGACCCAGGATTTTAGAAACCACAAAAAGTGACAAACGAGCTCATTTCATGCCACGAGTTGGAGACAAGTTGGCGAAAATAAGCAGTCGTTCATTCGCCACCAGGGTTTTGAACATGTTCAAAATCCGCAGGTGAAAGAAATCGAGGCGAGCAACTAATTAGCGAATGGGGGACACTGATTCCGACTG
>OMMV01156809.1:6355-19459 GCA_900302635.1 Chatrabus melanurus
AGCAATCGTGGCCTTAGTGGCCACCAGGACCCTGCAATTAACAACAAGGCTTCACAAGCAACTTGGCCAAAAATTAGAGACTCACTGGTCCTCACCTGTATCTTGTCAGAATCCAAACTATTTAGTAGTTTTTACAGAGGTAGTTACAGAAAATTTGTGGACCCACTCACTCACTCACTGACTTCTCCATTAATCTCATACTTCACCCGCTAATCACTGTTTACTTTGGTGTGCTATCACAATTTTTTTTAAAAAGAAAGAATTTTTTCCCCCTTGTCAAACAATTCCATCTGGGAACCAGATCCTGGTGAAACTGAGAAACAGCAGGACAAAAGTCTAACTTTGAGAAAGAGTGAAGGAGAATAGCCCCACCTAGGGTTAGGGTTAGGGTTAGCCTGTATCTATCTTGGATGCAGAGTTTGTTGTTACCTGTGTAGCTTTTCTTTCCTTCTGCCTATAAGTTTTCTTAAATTGTCCAAATTTGCATTTGTGTCCCGTCAGAAGGGTAAGTGTCATCATTTTTAAACAATGCATGTGTAATAAGCATTATGAAATTTATTCTAAATTGCACATTTACGACAAATTCCATCTCCGCACCATGAAATAATCGTGCCCACACCAAGCCCCACCAAGAAAAGAACCTCTGGAGCCGCCACTGACTATTGCTGGCATTTCTGCAGTGTCTGATTTTCCGAAATCTCACTTGATTTGGCCTGGAGTTTGTGTCAAAATGGTCACAGCTGAAAAGAAAATACTCGTAACTCTCACAGTCATTAAGCTGAGTTTTGACTAGTTGACTGAACACATGCATGTGCATAGGAGGCTGCGTGAATGTGTTAGCATTTTCACATGATGTGTTTGAATGACCACCTATATTTTAAGGTTGACATGGTTATGATCACAACATCATAGAGTTTTCATAAATGTTTTGATGATGGATGATTTGAGGTGAGAAAGTTTGTTCTAATCAGAAGTCATGGCCCTATTCACGCCCGCTGTAGAAAGATGAAAACAAAATACCAAGAGGCCCGAGCTGCCATTTTGCTAAGTTGGCAGAATTTGGAATCAGATTCTGCACAAAACGATACAGGAAGGTGCATAAATGTCACTAAGGGGGTTGATTTTCTAATGTAAAAATTCAAGACAACTGGCAGCACAGACGTTTTTGAGTTTACCCAGCATATTAACATAAAATCCAAGTAATGTTATGAAGTGGAGTAAACTCAACAATTTGAGCCAAGTTTTCTCAACTTTTTTTTTACAGTGCAAATACTCGAAGCACTAAATAAAATGAATGGTGCTGCTTGAGAAATTGATCAAGGTTTTGAAATGCACGAAAGCATTAAGGGCCCTATCTTACACTCAGTGCAAAACATGGTGCATACCGAAGCAACATGATGCATATTGTTGCATAGCGGCCCATACCGGCGCATAGATGTGCATAGCAGGGGCATAACGGTGCATAGCAGCAAGACACAGTGCATAACGATGCCGAGCGGTGGACAGAGATGCATTGCATTGCATAGGAGCGAGACACGGTGGATAACAGCACATAGCGATGCATAGCTGTGCATAACAGCGTGACACAGTATATAACGGCACGTAGAGGTGCATACTAGCACATAACGGCACCAAGCATTGCATAATGGTGCATAAAGGTGGAGTCACACCAAGGTGTTTGGGCCAACGTATTTGCATTTGTCGGTGATCGCTAGCCTCCGGTAGCCTGTGCTGGCCTTCGCTGATGAACGGCGACCGCGTACAAAATTTTCAACATGTTGAAAATATTTCGCCGATTGCGACGTTGGAGACCGGTAGAGAAAGTTAATCTCTGCTACGACCAAGGTAGCCTTCATTAGCTTCGTTAGCCTTTGTTAGCATCCAGTAGCTTAAGTTACTGGTGTGATCTTCTATGCTGGGTGCTGCTTCTCCCTGCCTGCTCAGAATCACTGGACAGCGGTGTGTCGAACCCCTCTCCGGCACATTGCCACGTTGGCAAAGGTCCCGCTTGTTTTAATGGAACGCTGGCTAAGGCCAGCCTCAGCTGGGCTCACGGCGTGGAATGCCGTGCTGCGTTTGAGGTTCACAACCAAACTCCGGGAACGTGATTTTCGCCAACATGTGGCCACGTTTCTCTCCCTTTCACCTCGTTCATCAGTCGCTGGGGTAAACGTCATAGTGTGAAGGCGCATAGCGGCGCATAACAGAACAACACAGTGATGCATAGTGCAACACAAGTGTCATTGCTAGTGTGACAAAGTTGTGATTTTCATGACCAGTTCCCATGTTGTTTAAATCGCAAATGTACTTGCACTCATTTGTGTACCAATAGGCATGTTGGCCTTACAATAACGTGTGCTCAGATGCAATGCTGGTGCATTTCTCTCTTGAGGAGCAGAAAGTGATTGCAACATGGACCAACAAAAATCTAGTTTTTCTGCTGTGTATATATGACACAATATGCAGATGTGCCTTACATAGGTATATCTGAGCAGTGCAGGGCAGGTGGCTCTGTGGGACAGCAGTTGGACTACCATTAAATAGATCAGGGTTCAATTCATGTGCTTCAGGCTACCTGTCTGTGTTCTTGGAAAAGACATTTCATCTGCATCGCCTCAGTCCACCCAGCTGTAAATAGGTACTGGTCTTGGCTGGGGAAGTAACCTGCGATGGACTATTGTCCTGTCCAGAGGAAGTCATAGATTCTTTTTCGCTTCACGCTACAGTGTCCAAGGATAAGCACCGGCCTGATGGGCCTCAGGGCCTGTGCAGGACTTCTTCTAATGGAAAAATAAATCACTTAATAACTCTGGTTTGTACCATATTGTCTTCCTCCCCGGGAACAAAATTATCATCAATACGGATATTGTGAAAGAGTTACATGATTGGACTATGTACAATAACATAATACATCTTGAAGAAAATGTAATCAGATATACACTTGGAATTTTTATTTTGTCCCATGTGCCTTTGACTTTCACGGAAGAAGCTTAGGAGCTGTGCTGCTACCAGCCAACTGGGAAGTTAAAGAGATATTTTGGATCACTTTTCAGGAACTGTTCCATCACACCTTTTTATTTTCATAATGTGAGACAAACAGTAAGATCCAGTAAAGTGAAATGTCCCTGCACATGCAGGTCTCGTATAACAGGACGAAATGGTGATACTGAACAATTATAAAAATTGGGTGACAATGTATGTGACTTTTCAGTGCCAAACAAAATGCCAATATCTCTGGATGACAATTACAGTGTGGTTAGCACTAGGGAAAGGTTGTGGCATGAAGCTTTAAAGGGCTCATATTATAGGGTGGCCGAGAGAGGCCACAACACTTCCAAATTAAGACAACATTTGTAAATGCAAAAATGCAAATTGACAAATGCTTTCAAACATAGAGAACACAAATATAACCTGCAGCACATGTAATAAATTAATATGATAATGCGTCTGCTGCAATTACACACAATGTATCAAAAATCCCAAACGCACTGCAATGCTGCACAACACAACAAAAGTACAACAACACAAAAAGAGCTTTCTGCCCGGAGGACTTTTACTGACTTCTACTGTTCATTGCATTGCAAATAAAATAATAAAACATGAAAATATAGCCAGGTTAAGAGTAACTTCATCAATGAAATAAATAAATAAACTTACTCAGCTCTGCCGACCAGGTAGAGATAAAGAGTGGAGCGCTGTGACAAATGGTCTCTCATTCAAAGTCCTCCATGCAGAAACCTATATTTGTGTTGTTGATATTTGCAACATTCATTTTGACTAAAGTGGTCCTGACTGAAATATGGTTCACAAGATACCTTTAAATCAGAAAAGCAAGCAAAAATACACCACAGAAATTGAGGACTTCATCCTTATAACACCCTATTTTAAAGACTGCAAAACAACCTGTTTTATTCCCTCTTACTTTAAATGGGAATGAGCTGCTGTTTTCCACCCCTCCAGAGAGGATGCCTTCCTCCCACTCTCTCCATCAGACCACATGGGGGAGTTGCACACGGAGCAGATCGTCTCAGTGGGCATATCTCACAGATAAAGTAGCAGTCCAGATGTAGTTCCGTGATGTATGTCACCGAAGTCTAAAACGAGTCATTTCAAGCCTGAAATTTGCTTGTAGCAAAGTAGTTTCTACATCTACAGTTACAAAAATGTGGGAATTTGATGATGTTTCACCTGAAACCCCAAACATGTTTAAATGTAACGGTTAGATAAAAAGGCAATTTGGAACAATATGACCCCTTTAAAACCTGCAACACTGACCTACTGTCCATCTCCTCGTATGTGAATAGAGTTACTATAGATATTTGGCTAAGATACAGATAATTAGCTTCTTCTTTTACATGATGACACTACAGCTATGTTTTATTGACGGAGTTATGGGGGTGTCTTACAGTAAAGCAGTAATTACACCGAAGAGGGTCACTTTACTTTAACCACAGTGCGACTTCTGCAACGGATGTTGCCAAGCCATGCGCAGGCACTTCTCACCATCAGCGGTTTGAGGGCAGATAGAAATGGATCCACAAAGGCCGCCTGCATTACGATGCTGTGGAGTGAGACTAGAGGTGAGCGAGGCGGGCACTGGCGCAAAGAAAGTGTTAACTGCATAAAGGGGGAAGATAAACACATTACCGCCTCGCTAGTCGCTGCGAGTAACATAATGAACTCCTAATCGCTGCTGAGGGTGTAATTCATCTATGAAATCAGCAGCAAATTGAGATGAGGGAAATCAGTTTCTGATCCATCTCATGCAGTAGCTTAGCAGGAAGATATCGAACGGTCTGCCTCTCAAAAGGTTAGGAGTAACACTTTCCTGTCGGCATCGATATTCTGTCAGCGGGAAAACTTCCCTTCTTCTCCGTCATGTGCACGCGGCAGCGCCAGCAGCTCGTGCGTGCAGCAGACGGAATGCATCTGTATTCTGTACAGCGCCTGCCAGATAAGCAATGACGAGCTCAGAAGGTCAAAATGTCACATTCTCAATCAACTCCAGCGGTACCCAGTGTCAAATGCATTGTTGAGTGGAGCGCATCTCTCAGAGATGGAATGTCTTGAATCAAACTTCTATTTACCCACTCATTTCTACTTGCTTTCTTCCCCTCTGGTTCATCATCTTCTTCCTCCACCTCCTCAACCCGCTTGTCTCCCTCTCCAGGAATAGGCATAATCGTATATGTTGAGCCCTCGGCATGAGTGCTGAGATAATGGCGTGTGAAGCTGCTGGCACCCCCATCCCCTAGCACTCCTCAGGCATTTTGGTACTCATCCGCAAACCCTCCTCCACCTTTATGCATGCATTTTTGCCCATTGGTGGTCTTGTGAGGGCTTTTGCGCACACCGCAGCAAAATTAGTATGAAATTAACCAATAACGTAGAATACATGTGTGCACCTTGACTGTAATTATGAATGTTTGTGTTTGCACAAATATGTATGCATGTGTTTCAACAAGATAAAAACAGGCTGACAAAATAAAAGGCCATTTTGATCAGACGTGATGGAATGAAAAAGAGATGGGTGGTCACAGAGGAAGAAAATGCAAGAGGAAGAGATGACTCACCTTCTCCGCAGACTGGGCTGTGCCAAAGAAAATTGGGATGAAGGCCAGCCAGACGATGCAGGTGGTGTACATAGTGAAGCCGATGGGCTTTGCTTCATTGAAGTCTTCTGGTACGTCCCTTGTCTTAATGGCATAGATGGTGCAGGTGACCATCAACAGGATGCTGTAGCCCAAAGAACAGATGATCTGAAGGTCTGTGATGTCACACTTCAGCACGCCGCGGGACAGCACGGGGTTCGTGGTTTTCTGCTCATCGTAGTCGATGATGGTGTTTGGTGGGTCGACGGCAAACCAAACCAGAACCCCCAGCAGCTGCACGCAGATCAGACTCGAAGTAATGGCGATCTGGGATGTGGGACTGATAAATCGAGGGGCCGTGACCGTCTGCTTGCCCTGCTCAAAGATCCGATAGATACGATTGGTCTTGGTGAGCAGCGCGGCGTAGCTGATGCACATGCCCAAGCCCAGGAAGATCCTCCTGAAGGCACACACGGCTACGTCAGGCTTGGCAATCATGATGAATGTGATGATGTAACACAGAAAGATACCAGTCAGCAACACGTAGCTGAGCTCACGGCCCGATGCCCGGACGATAGGCGTGTCGTTGTAGCGCACAAACGTTGCCATCACGAAGACAGTGGCAATGATGCCAATCATGGCCAGGAAGACGGGGATAATCGCCCAAGGAGAGTGCCATTCCAGCTTGATAATGGGGATGGGCTGGCAGGCAGTCCTGTTTGGATTGGGCCTCATGTTGTAAGCACACAGTCTGCAGGACGTCTCGTCGTACTGATACTGGTAGCCGTCGCACAGCTCACAGTGCCAGCAGCATGGCACCCCTTTCACCCTCTTCTTTCTCTCCCCGGTTTTGCAGGGCAGACTGCAGACAGAGATAGGCACGTCCTGCTCCCCATCTGGCCACTGAAGCTCCTCCAGCTGGGAGGGACAGATGACACACATGAAATTAGCCAAAGATACCATTAAAGGTAATAAACAACATAACGTATTCAACATCTCGCTAATTAATATTTCAAAAATCTCACTTTCTGAAAAAAATGACGAATGCAATCTTTCCAAAATAGCTAAAACAGTTAAAAGTTTAAAATGAATTAAACTTATACAGTACAATATCTCCCTTAACAATTTCATAGAGGGATTACCTTTTCTAATACTTAGTAATTGAAATCACCATGGCAACAGAGCTCATCTTTGTTCAGTGAAGTAAAAATAAAGAAATGTGAAATGCAAAAGACATTATGTTGTAATACAAGAGCCACTGAGGTATGAAATATGAGGACGAGAAGGGAGGAGAATGGGATTTGGGATTGCAAAATGTCTTTTTTAGACTTTGCAAAACCATTTCTATTTATGACGCTGTCACCGAAATGAAAAGTTTAGTATACAGGCACACCGAAGAGCTGTTTGGAACGCCAATGGAAAAGGCCCTGAGGTGCTTCATGATTTTGTCTCAACACACAAATCAGCCTTAAAAAACATGACAAAGAGACAGGATTTTTTTCCTTTTAGGAGTCTTCTGTAATACTCATCTTTTGATAAATTAGGAAAATGCACTGATCCATAGCTTGAAAGCAGCAGAAGATTAAAAGAATGCCAACATGGTTTAGACAGTTCCACAGCAATATATTATTCATATTACCAAAATAATCCTGCTGCTGCTCAATAAGCAAACATGAACTTAGAAAGTCATTCTATTGGTAGAATTGAAAATTGCAGATTTAATAGGTGCTTTTGTGAGAATAAATGTGGAAGTACCGTACTTGTGATAAAACAGTGCAACGTGAAATGGCACTAAGCGTCCTATCTTCCACCCAGTGCAAAGCGATGCGCAGCAAGCATCATTTGTACTTTCCAGCTGACATTACGGGCCAGCTGGTTTTAAAGCTATCCAGCCACGTCATGTAACTCAAGAAGATGTGCAAGTCTAAAAGGAAGTCAATGATAGTGTTGGGAATTCTGGCTTCTTGAAAAGACATGGATCATTCGTACCGGTCATTTCTTTGAGCCATTCAAATGAACGGCTCATCGTTCATTTTATCCCCCCCCCGCTCAAATACTCCTGATATTCCTGTGTTTTTCTGTTTGAACAAGGCTGGACCTGAGCTACGTACATGCACATGCACATGCACAGAGCAGAGCATGTTTGCGTGGAGGGTCTATCACAGATTAAAAGCAGTCAGCCTGGACAGTGAGTGGATTTTGAAGCACAGAGAGTCTGCAGGCTTACAAACCACGCTCCACTCAGGTGCAGCAAGTCTTTCTGTGTCCCCTCCTCCCACTCTCTGTCCTCTCACACAGTGGCCGCTTGTGCTCACAAGGGGAGTGGATTGGATTTATGATGGGTAGTGAAATTTTAGCACAGTGATAAGATGAACATCTCCCCATTGGGACTCGGATCCCTTCATTCATAAGAAAGAGCTGTTGAAAAGAATAGGACAGTTCAAGAATGACAAAAAAACCAGTCAATGAAGTGTGGCCAAGCGCAGTGGTGGTGCCTTGGTATGGAACACAACTGTGCCAACGACCAGCAAAACCTGGTCTAAAGTCGAGCACAGTGTATTTGTGGTATTTAAATGGTGCAACACTCAGACGCTCCTTACATGAGTGGTTTCACGAAGCATATAAACCCTACTTGTATACACAGTGAAACTGAATGGAAAATGACCATTAAATGACATAAAAGTAAACAATCATGGAAAAATACGAACCTTCACATAACTCTTTCACTGCTTCATATCAGGGAAATTTGGTGGCCGCTGTGCATTGGTGCACTCTGGCAGGTTGGCACAGGTCCCTCAACTGAAAACCTCTTACTTTAGTTTACTTTCTAAATATCATTGTGGGTGGCACAGTGGTTTAGTGGTTAGCACTGTTGCCTCACAGCAAGAAGATCCCAGGTTCACTTCCGACCTGGTCCTTTCTGTGTGGAATTAGCATGTTCTCCCCGTGTTTGCGTGGGATCCCTCCAAGTGCTCCAGCTTCCTCCTACTTCCAAAGACATGAATAGGTGAATTGGTGACTCTAAAATTGCCGTAGGTGTGGGTGAGAGTGTGAATGTGTTTGTCTCTCTATATGTGGCCCTGCGATGGACTGGCTGCCTGTCCAGGGTGTACACCGCCCCTCGCCCAATGACCGCTGGGATAGGTTCGAGCATCCCCTGTGACCCTTAACTGGAGTAAGCGAATATAGATAATGAATGAATGAATATCATGCCACTGTGTGCGTTGTGCACTCCAGCTTAAAGCGGAGCCCCAAAAAGCCCAAATCACACCAATGACTAATGAAGGGGATAAATCCAACCCCTTTGTTCCCAGTGCCCAACTTTGCACTCAGATTATGCACTCTGTAAATAGCAAAAATGAGTTGGACATGCTTCAAATATCGGCAAAAATTGACCCAGAATGCATTGCGTCATCAACATCTGGGTTTTTTTGTAGTCAGCCAAATGTCCGGTCGCTTTCATGCAGTGAACGCTTCCGCTTTGCAGCGCCTGGCAACTACGCTTTATTTCTACGTGTGTTACGAGATAAAAATTTACAAAATAAACATTTGAATAAAAACAAACAAACAAACTCATTAACAGTGGTTCTAGAATGTGAAACTTACAACCAACAATTGACTCCTCTAGTCTGACAGGGACTGGCTCTGCTTGGTCTCGCATGGGTGCCTCTAGCGTGGACTCCAAACTGGCAAAGAGCGCCCGAGTCTCCTGGGCGATTGGGGCCTATGCCGCAGCATTTCTTCACATTTGCTGTGAACAATGTTCACTTCATTGTTGATTTCTGTTTCACTCCTTCTAATCCAAACTGGTTCCAAAAGAAATATTTTGATTCACCAGTAGCAGTTCCATCTTCATTTACCTGTTCTGCATCAAAATATTTTGAGCACAAACATGAATTTCTGGTCAACTTAAATTCGTCTTTACGGTGCAGGAGCTTTTTCCAAATCATCTGCTTTTGTGGGATTATTCCTCTTTGCATCGTGTGAGCAGTACATGGCAGCCTCACAGAAGAAAATCATGCTACTAATTCGCAAAAGATTAACCAAATTTTATCAGCTGAATCACAAAAATGAATGAACACTGCGTGTGTACCTGTGTTAACGCTCATTTCTGACCACAGCACAGGTTACATCGCAACCAGATGCGGAAGTACGGCTGACTGCAAATCTCAGCAAAATAAGGCAATAATAATAGTGCGCCCCCTGTGTTGGTTTGTAGGTAACTATATGCGATATGGAGAATCGATTTGCACTATGCGCCAGTATTATAGTCAAAATCACTTAAACCAAGTCCAAGTCATGACGAAGACCAGAGTGTACCAAGACTGAGACAAGACCAAGACTTTGAGGAGTTGAGACCAAGTCAAGACCAAGACCAAGGCAGGGTAAGACCAAGTCAAGACCAGGAACAGATCAGTGTGAGTTTTACACTGCATGACATATTTACAATACAATGTGGAATACGCCAACCACAGGCCCAACTGATCTGGAAGATCCACATTCCCATAAAAACACCCACATACAAACAAACACTTAAGAGCTGAAATCAACTAATCTGTCTTCATTCAACACTACTTTTCCATGCGTTACCATCCACCAAACACAATATATTTTTTGTGCAAGCATCAAGTTTTGCAGGCTACTCTGGCCTTCCCCTACAAACCATCATTAAGTACAGAATGTATTATTCAGTAGTAAAGACTTTTGTCTGTCTTTTCTTAAACAATATAGTAAGTTTTTTGTTTTTAAACCAGTAAGCCTTGTATAAATGTATGAAATTTGCTAAGTACATACATAGCTAAATCTAGAAAATAGAATAAACTGCAAATACCCAAGATATTTAGAAGCTTGTGGATTCTTTCAGCAAGTACAAAACAGTATTAGAAGTAATACTGAGTAATTATATGTAAAATATTGATGTTTAGGAATAATCTATGAGACTGTGAGCTACAGAGAAGACTTTTCTCTGTTTTACAGAATTAAGTTTGCTTTTGAGTTAATGTGTCAGCTTGAACTGAGGTCTGACACTTTCAACTTTTAGATGTTTTCAAAGCAACAAAAGATACCTAATTCAAAGAGGTCAAACATTCAGTGGCCCAACTCTAGGTAATTTAGTGATATCCACATTGTCGTGGTCTTGAAATAAAATCCAGAGTCCTCTATGTCTGAGACCGAGACAAGATGAGTAAAAGTGTGGTCAATTCCGAGCCGAGACCTTTAACTCATTGGCTGCCAGCCATTTTCAGTGGCATTTTCAGTTCACCTGTACATTCTCTGTTTACAAGCCTGATATTTAGTGACAAGCTCCGCCAGATCGTTCCCCAGCCCGCCGTGTGGAAAAATGTAATTGACGTCTATAGACGTCATTGGCAGTCAACGGTTGTATTTAAAGTGACGTCTATAGACGTCATTGGCAGCCAATGAGTTAAGAACCGGTTTCAAGACCAATCTCGAGTACTACAACACGACTATGAGCAGTAGACTGCGTGCCATAAATCATCAAGATAGGGCCCTAAAAAGGGCCCTAAAAGTGATCTCTGTCAGTTATGTAAGAGAGAAACTGTGATTTGAAATTGTCTCTTTGTGGTAAAAATCTGCATAACCTCTAAAAAAAAACCCCAGCCATTCTGCTACTTTTAATTATGATGACTAACAGCAGTCACAAATGTCAGCAGATGAAAACTCCACCAGGTACAAATACCACCACATATATCTGTAGCGCCTGTCTATCTATGGATACAAATAGCAGCGCTTCTTCCAAATGCGGCAACATGTCAATAATTTCAGATAGAGAGCTACACCTACAGTGTGTTTGCGCCTGCATGTACCTGTGTGATAAATGTGGTGTCTGTGTAGATTATCGTCTGCCATTTATCTGGAGGGCATGAATGTGCCGCTTGTTATTTGGACAATGAATGGTTCTCTCTGGAAAACCTCCCAATTACACACACTGCGGAAAGAGTAATGAGACCAACAGCTCTGTTGCTATGGAGACCTGAAGCAAGAGTTGACACCTTGGACTCGCGGACGGCGCCGTAGTTTTTGTTTGTGTTTTTGTTTTAGTCTTTTTTAGCCAATTTGGAGCATTTATGAGCTGGATCAACTTCACCTTCAATTTCTTTCCCGGACATCAAAATGTGCATTAGGATGCTCACTCCGGGATTTCCTTTAAGTTAAAATGCTTTTTGTGTGCAACTCAGTAGTCGTAGTCATGATAGCGCAGGAAAAATAGGAGTCATTGCATTGGCATATAATTACATAATTACAGCATTTGGTTGGTAATCACAATAAAATGCATTTGAAGTCCAACAGACTTAGTTCCACCTGGAAATCCATTTGTTTGAGATTAATTCTTGTGTTCACAGAGACCATTTATGCAAATGTTGCCTAATCAGTGTGTAAATGTATTACATTTTACACTCAGCAGCATAGACTTAAATCCAGATTTCAGATTGAGCGTCCTGTCATTGGATGTGGAATTTTGAAATGAGGTGAATCTAATTTGCTTGGTCCACATTCTCCAAATGAATCATCAAAGCTGAATGTGTTCTGACAGCGAGCACGGATCTGTTACACTGTGCACAAACTAGCATCTCTGGCTCTGCAGCCAACACCGATATCAGTCTGTAATTTTACAAGCCAGGTAGTTATTTAAAGGTCTCAAAAATATGACAAATGCCTTATCCAGGTCATTACATGATGACGCTGCTGTCGACTGGATACCGGTATGTCAGAAAGATGTCACACAATTGCATTCCACATATTTTCATATTAAAGTCTAACGTTTCTCCCTGTACCCTGACGTTATGTGATTTATCTGGCACTCTGACATGTACATTAACTTCCATCTATCATAATGTGAAGCCATCACATAAAACCTGCAGTAAACCCACCATGCCTGACGGATAACAAGGAAGTATTTGTTTGCATTTTAAAAACTCGATCCTTCTCTTTATCCTCCGACTGCTTATGTGGGATAATGATGGAGGAAGGTCATCTCCAACATCTGTTTTCTTAGTTTATTCCATTCCACATCGTTTTACTCATTGAAACATGTCAAATCTCTTTTATTATGTCTATAACATGACAGACTCCTTCAAAACTTGTCAGTTTCTTTGATTTTTTTTTTTTTTAACTCATTTAACTTTTGGCAACTTTTGGAATATTTATCTTTTGCACCACCACATAAACTGCTGTAATCTGTCCTGTGTGTGTGTGTGTGTGTGTGTGAACAAAATAAATAACAAAACGGTTGGACAGATTTTCACCAAACTTGGTGGGAATATTACTTGTGTTAATGTCTCCAGATGACTCACTTTTGGAATCAATTGGTCAAAGAGCAAGGTCAAAGTCAAGCGAAACATAAATGTTTACTTAATATCTCCGCGACTAATGTGGCTAGAGATTTGATCAAAAGCTCATATTGATCAGTAAATATTTGTGATTGATTGGTATAAGTGACTTTATGATAAAGTAATATAGAGTAAAAGAAAAACAAAAAAAAAAGAAAAAA
>OMMV01157214.1:2554-13180 GCA_900302635.1 Chatrabus melanurus
GGGGGGGGGGGGGCAGTGAGTTCTAACTGTTAACGCCGGACGGCCGTCATGACGACGATATCGCTCTTTCCTCTAACGTGGAGGGAAAAAAAAACCCGTCTCTCACACACTGGAGTCACGCTGGACTTCAGCTGTGACAGGTGGACTCTGCATCAGGGAGAGCGTTATCAGGTGTTGTCTCGGGTAAGCTGGCAGGTGTGTCAGGTGTCTGTGAGAGACTGTATACTTTTCTACACAGGGTGCCTCAATGATGTAGGACCTAGGTGACTGCTGCAAACACCGCTGTACCTCTCACACACATATCTGACCCACACATGGTCTCTGGGTTGCAGGTGCGACATGTAATGTGCTCCGTGTCTGCAAGCATAGTTTTGTGCCCATTTCTGTCCGCATCATTGTTCTGTTGTTCTCAGGCTCTCCATGTCTGCACATCTTGGGTAGAGCTGGGATGGAATGACAGGAACAGTTGTTCCGATTCTCCTCCTCATCAGTAGCTCTGTATCCGTTCACCAGAGGAGTGGCACTGTAGGCCATGAAGGCGAGGTAAGGATCGCTGGACTTTCTGAGAAGACTTTATTATCAAAGCCCACTCTGCCTCCCTGCTGCTCTGTGGACAATGGGGACTGGATGTCACATGGCCGAAGTTCCAATCCTGTGCAAACTTTCTGCAGGGCTCGGGTGCAAACTGTGGTCCACTTCTGGGACTCTGTGATGAGTAAAGACCGACTTTAAGTGCTCGATCCCTGCGTCCGACTGTGGATCTTAGTTTCACCACTTCAAAGCATCTTGAGAAGTAGTCCACAATGACCAAGTAATGTTTTGTGTCTGAAACAGATCTGCTCCCACCGTGGACCAGAGTCATGATGGGACATCAGTAAGCAGCATCATTTCTCTGAGGTTCGTTCTCTCACAGCCACACCTCTTACAGTTCTCCACTATTTGTTACTTTTATTCTTTGCTCTCTCCCTGCATCTGGTGGGCCCAGGTGGGCCTCGTGCAGCTTGGACAGGATGTCTGCTCTGAGTGATGCTGGGACCATTGCCCTGGTGGGTCTGGATTTCTCAGAGCCTCTTTTCTGTCACTGGCAGGCTTGCTATGACAGAGTCGACGTACAATTTGATTTCTTCCACTTACGCTCTATGCGTGATGGGAGTTGAGCCCAGCAGGGGAACAAGAGGCTTATGGTCAGTCTTGATCTGGAATGGTTTCCCTATGAGGAACTCGGTGTATCTCTCACAAGCCCACATTTAGACCAGTGCCTCCTCCTTGATCTGCTCATATTGCTGTTCAGTGCTGGTGAGGGTCTTGAGGCATAAGCCACCTGTTTCCATCCTGCACGTGCTTGCTGCTGGAGAAGACCGCACCCATTCCATGAGGACGAAATAGAGACAAATGTTTCAGCATTTGGGTCACAGCGCGAGCCCAGGAGGTGGAGTCAGTTCTGCTTTGATGCTGTGGCCCTTAGACCCCCACATTTGTCAGGCTCAGTAGGTATCTGAGGGGAAGCGTTTTCACTGCCAGGAGAGGCAAGAATTTCCCAAAATGGTCCGTCATCCCCAGAAATGATCACTTCACTGATGTTCCAGGACTCCTTCATGGCTCTCAGTGCACTCACCTTATCAGGATCTGCGCTGACCCCTGACGCCTCTGTGAGCTGACCCAGGAACTTTAGCCTGCTCTTTGAGAACTCACACTGCTCGTGGAGTGTGACTCCTGCAGTTGTGACAGCGCCCTCTGCAGTCTCTCATTGTGCTGCCTCTGTGTGGCTCCCCAGATGAGCACATCATCCATCTGACACAGAACACCATCCAGGCCCTCCAGGATACAAGGCACGTTTCTGGAAGTGTCCTGGCGCTAAAGCACAGACGGTTACAATAATAGCACCTGAAAGGAGTTATGAAGGTAGCTGGCAAAGGAGACTCCTTGGACAGCAGGATCTGCTAAAATCCTGCATTGAAGTCCAGCTTTGAAAACACAGACTCCAGCAAGCCGTCCTAAGGTGTGCTTGATGCTTCTCACTCATCTCCACTTTGTTGAAAATGATTAATCTCTTTTAACTAGTTCTGTTCCAGCATGTTTTATATCTGCAGTGATTAAACCCATTCTCAAGAAACCTAATTTGGATCCGGGTATACTGGCAAATTATACATCGATATTAAATTTGCCCTTTTGATCTAAAATTCTTGAAAGGGTATTTTCACAGCAGCTTGTGGTCTATCTTGTTGTTAATGATCTTTTTTTAACCACTGCAGTCAGTGTTTAGAGCTCATCACTCCACAGGGACAGCACCTGCTAAGGTGGTGAATGACTCGGATACCACCACAGTCCTGCTGGATCATATTGTTGGATAGGCAAGAGAATTATTTTGGCATTACTGGTCGGGTTCCCTCATGGATGACATAGTTATCAAATCGTTAATGTGTTTCGTATAACAACATTACTTCAAAATTTGTCCCGGTAAATTACGGGGTGCCACAGGGTTCTGTACTGGGGGCCTTTCCATTTTTCGCTTTATACAGCACCTCTCAGACACTGTTATGCTGATGATACCCAGCTTTATATGCCAATCAGTGCTAATGATCTCTCTCAAGTTGGGACCTTGGAGGATTGTTTGGTGTCATTGAAAAATTTGATGTCGTGTAATTTCTTACTTTTGAATTCAGAAAAGACTGAAACGATGGTCATTGGTCCTGCAAGGCACAGACATCAGCTTTACCGGTTATCGCTGAGACTGGATGCATGTCATTCAACACAGTAATAAAGTAAAAAATTTCGGGGTGATCTTTGATCCTATACTGCCCTTTGATCTAAACAGAGAGGTTACAAAGAATGTTTTTTCCATCGATGTAATATCACGAAGATTCGATTTATTCTGTCACTGACGGACTCAGAAACACTGATTCATGCCTTCGTTTCTTCTAGAATTGACTGTAGTAATGTTTTGTTTTCCGACTTGCCACATACGGTTATTAGGGGCCTTCAGATGGTTCAGAATGCAGCAGCTAGAGTCCTGACTAGGAGAAGCAAGTTTGACCATATTACTCCAGTCTTGCTCTCTCTTCACTGGCCTTGCCGGCGATCACGTTTGCTTCCTGTCCGCTATTCTGTTTTAAAATGTTACTCGTCGCTGATGTATCTCTGCTCTGCCCTTTGCCCCAGGTGCTGACGAGGTGCTGTTAATGAAGACGCGGAGCATGTGGCTGAAATTGGACTGCGGGTTGGTCACCACCTGTCTGAGTATGGACCCCTCAACAGCGTCCTGGCAGCGTGCTACTCGCCGGTGTCTGGATCCTACTATGTGGCTGTTGGAGAAAACTGGACCGCATGAGTTCCTGCACATCGTCTTCTCCTGTCTGTGCATGTTTGACAATTTTTTGTTGTACTTTGTCTTATTCATCGTTGTCATTGGTAGTATGACCACAGCAGATGGTCCCCCCTCTGAGTCTGGTCTGCTTGAGGTTTCTTCCTAAAACATCCAGGGAGTTTTTCCTTACCACTGTTGCCATTGTGCTTGCTCAGGGGGTGGGTAATGTTAAACCTTACCCTTGTGAAGCGCCTTGGGGCGACTATGTTGTGATTTGGCGCTATATAAATAAATTGAATTGAATTCCTGTTCATGTGAGCTCTGATTTTAAGGTACTGTTACTAACTTACAAAATTTTACATGGTTTAGCGTCCTCATATTTGATCTACTTACTCCTTATGCACCGGCTCGTGCTGTGCGTTCTCCGGACAAAGGTCTGCTATGCGTTCCGAAGGTGAGGACGACAGCTGGTCACAGCCTTTTCTTATTGAGTACCTTTTTTGTGGAACAGTTTGCCCATTGAGATAAGGCAGTCTGATACTGTGGACTCGTTTAAGTTCAGGTTAAAGACTCCGTCACACAATTGATATGAACTTAGTTGTTTTAATAATTTTTAGTCTTAGTTTGTTAGTCCACTGTTGTTTTGTATTTGTTTTAATATGTTAAATGCTTTAATTTTATTGTTTGGGGTGGTCTGAATGGCTGGTCACCCCATTGAGCCTGGCCTGCTGATGACCTTGCTCCTGTAAAGCGCCTTGGGGCGATTTGTGTTGTGACTTGGCGCTATATAAATAAAATTGAATCAGTAGGCGGGTTTCAATTGCAGATTTGCGCAAAGTTTAGGTCATAGTTTCAGAATGTCAACAAAACACACTTGCGAAATGACGTTTCCTTTGAGTGATGTTATGAGACTATTGGGTTGTGTCCTCTCGCGATAACTGTCATTCCAGTAGTCATGGCGATGGATGTGCAAGTCTTGCTAAATATTGGCATTTTGTTGTTGAAAAAAATAAAAATAATAATCCTATATTGTCATAACGTCATCTCTTATGAGGTTTACCAAGCTCTCTGCCTCCATCCACACGTACAGCACCATGTATTTCAGAATGTCATGTGATTCTTTCTGTACGTCATGTGACCGATCATTGCGGAAAAAGTTTCCATTGTAGTTTTGCGAAGTATAGCTCTTTCAAATCGCCTGAAAATCCACCTCATGTGAGCATAAAAACTTTTTCCGATATTTGAGGGTTTTTTTCCTTTTCGAATTACATGTTTTCAGTAAGCGTATTTCAATTCTCTGCTTCAAATTGCGTAATTTGAAGGGTAATGGAAACCCGCCTACTGATGCTACTACTGTTTAGCTCAACTGAAGTCGGTGCAAATGCTCACCCTGCCTATGCACTTGGGCACCACCACCATAGGTGCACACCCCCCCCGTGGGCTCCTTCACCTTTGAGATGAGTCCTTGCTACTCCACATGATTCAGCTCCTCTTTGACCTTTGGTAGGAGCGGGAGGGAGATGCACCTGAGCTTTGAGAGGGGAAAAAGGCTGAGCCCCTGGCTTCAGGGCAATGCTCTTCTCATCCTCCTTTTATCCCCCAGTCCACAGAAAAGCATCAGGAACTCCTTTTTTACAGTGTCTTTGGAGTCCAGGGTGAGGGTCAGTGCTATGGCAGCCCGCCCGCAGAGCGGTGGAGTGCACAGTCCTCGTCGGTGTTCTTACTGTTCTCACTCAGAGCGGTAAGAAATATGCCTTTTACTTTCAGATATGACCCTCCTCACTGCCAACTTGTTTTTGATACACGTTATATCCACTACTGAGGTTTGGCCTCTTCTGATTGGTTGTAGGTTTTACGCCCTCTTATCAAGCCACTGGCTGGTGGTGTGAGGTCATCTTATTGAGCCATTGAAAATGTCTGCATGTTGCACAGTGGTCTGTGCAAATTCAAATGCAATTTAACCAATAAATGAGGCGCATTTAATGAAAATCACAGGAGAATCATTTGAAATGTCATTTTATGAGAGAAGATGCATTTTCTATATTATGTGCACCTGAAAATGAACAGGAAGCATGCAACAAGATTAAAAATAACAGAGCATATGAAAGAAAAAGATCAATCCATCAGAAAAAAATGGATAAGAAGCACAGGAGGAGGAGAATTCAATTATATATAAATCAAGCAACAAAAATCTATGGGTAGCATTAGAAAATGATCTTACCATGTAATTTTTTAATGTATTATTTTTACTTTTTTTGCAGTTGTGATTTATTCCGTTTATTCTGTTTTAATGTTTATTGTATTTATATGCTTTTATCTCTATGCATGTCTTTTGTCGTGTCTGTTGAAGTTTATAATAAAGGAAAAAAATGTATAATATGAAACAGCCAATCAGAAGAAGCCAAAACTTGGCAATGGATACAAAGCGTGAGAAAAACAAATCCAGCTCCGGGCCCCTGCAGAACCTTTGCTGGCCTCACCAGCTTGTCAAGCTGTCCCTGGATTTACAGCATTTCTGGGACTGCGGTGACATCCCCATTGTCCCTTTTAAACACTGTACTGTAATTGTTCACGTTTATGTCGGTCATCCATGGACTCCCTTCTGCATCGGTTGACAGTGAGCCTAGGAATGCGATTTCATCATCCGAGTCCTCAGTTACTGCTCCAGTGTTCACTACAGTTTATTTGTTTGGGTTTTCTTTGGTCCTGCACAGCCTTGCATAATGTCCCTTTACTCTGCAGTGACTGCACACTGCCTTCCTTGCAGGACCTTGTTGCAGATGATACCATTGGCTCCATCTTTCCTTACCGTCCGACTGTGTTGCTGCTTGGGCTGCTTTGAACGCATGCCACCAGGCTGCAGTGTGAGCATGCAGACGCCTGCTTTAAAGTTTGTCTCGCATTTCTTGCTGCTTCTTCACCTGCTTGCTTTGTCCAACTCTGTTAAGTGCTTCCTTTAGCATTAGATCAGGGTCCATTTGTATTTTTGTGACAAGCATTTATCTCCACTAATCTGTTTCTCCCTGTTCCATCATGCACAGACCCACACTGCTGCACAAGGTAATGCAGCACCGTGTGAAAGCCCATTTCTTGCTGCTGCTAATTAAACTTTGCCGTCTGAAAGATGATGTTTCTGTGGGTCGTAACGTGAGCATCCAGCTTGCTTTTAACTGTGTTGTACTTGCACGCGTCCTCGGGCTTAGGTGCGAGAAAACCAGTAAATCCTCTGCTTCCTCCCCCACGGTGTAGATCAGCACGTTTTACTTGATCTTCATCCACTTGCGTTTCCAATCCAGACGTGATAGGAAATCTTTGGAAGCGCTTTACCCACTTTGTCCAGTCATCAGCCTTGAACATGAACTTCTCTGGTGGACAGACTTGGAACTGATTCATGTTGCTGCTTTGTGAGGAACCCCCGACCTCCGGTACTGAAAATTGAAGCCAACGTGGAAGTACCAAAACCTGCAGTTCCCTGAACAGCCACTTGAGGCTGGCTCCACGAGCGAGTCACTCCCCATAGAAGTGCATGTTAAAATTCCCAACTTCACAGCAGAAACAGACCAGTTCTCAGCCTGGTAAAAAAAATGATTTGGTCTCTATAGCAACTTTCCCCGTTCATGACAACTGTACAGGGTGTGATTTTTTTATTAGAACTCATCAGTTTAAGATATTTTAAACCATGAAATTATGAGTAATTGGGGGCGGGGTTGCTTTAAGTGAGAGCACGTGTGCCGGGTCGAGGGTCCCGTCAGCAGTGGCTGCAGTGGACTTCACTGCGTTTGTACTTTGAGCATTTTATTACAAATATCTGAGATAATACGGCTTGCTGTGCAGTTAATTGTTCTAACGAACCATCAAAGAAGTTGGTGCTCCAGTATTTTCGCTGAGTGAAGTTTTAGTATCATTTAATTTGTATGCTAGCACCGTTAGCACTAATTAGCAGGTATTGGTAGCTTGGTGACATTAAGTCCACTGATGGTGCAGCGGTTACTGAGTCAACATGCCGGTCATACTTTATTATACTCGCCCCAAGCCACCAGTTATGAAAACCGCCACCCAGTCCACAAAAATATGTGTTAATCAAACATCTGGAACATGATTTGCCTGTTAGCCGTAGCTCGTTTTGGAACTCCGAGATGGGGTCACGTCGGTCCTGCCCATGTTCCACCTCTTTGCCCATTTACGGGTTGGGTGGGAGTTAGGCGGCGCACTGCCAAAACGCTGGCCTCCAGAGCCGCCCTATTTGAGCTTCAAACCCGCTCTTCAGAAAACGCGTGGGTGACGTCACAGAGGGTTTGCCCAGTATATATAGTCCACGTTTGTGAGTCTGCTTGTTTTAGCCTAAACTGTACCACTACGTGATAAAACACTCAACACTACACTTGACACACTCCAACCATCTACACACTACTTTTTGTTTGTAACATTTCTTAAAGTTTCTCCTGACACCATGTTCTGTTTGGCGTTGTGTTGGAGAATCATTTGGAGGCTCAACACAAAATGCATGAGACACTTTATGCCAGCTAACGCCCTATTTTATTATCGTCCCCCCGTGCAACACAGTACAACCCACAAGGTTCCTACAGCTAATACTACAGTGCCCACAAGTGTCATCAGTATTGGGGGGTGTCCACATACTGTACATGTACTATAAATGCCCCCCCCCGCATCGCTCTCACCATAACGCTCCATTCTGTTCTCACTGCCTCAGCCTGAAATCCAGACAAAGTTTAGCTGAATTTCTGTCACGTGACTGTTGGTCTCAGCAAAGTCATTCAAGGCTTCACAGCTGTATTATGGAGCCCAGATTATTTTTTACTGTTTTACAGCAGCTGGAACATGAACACGGTTTATTTTTGGTGACATTTTAAAGGAGATGTAGATTAAAGTGGTTTTGATGAAATGTCACTCATTTAACCCATTTTTCCTGATGGAAGCATTCTAAATTCATGGTTAGTTCAAGGACTGTCAGACGTTTGAAAAGGTGATGTCAAGTCTTTTTTTTTTTTTTTTTTTTTACAGTTTCTGGCTATGATAAATGTTGTCATCGTGGTGATTTAAGAAAAAAAACAAGCCTTTCTAATCTGCCAGCGGGTTGTGGGGTCTAAAGGATAAATATCATCCATCTTCTTCAAGTATGACTAACTTTCCGCTCTGCTATAAATCAGATTCTTTTTCGGACTAAAGAAATTCATTGAATGCACCAGAAAAACAGCATTTGTAGCAGCAAGTGTTCTGGTTAAGAGCAATAAACACTTTGCTGTAAAATTTACAGCCAATCAGCCTCCTGTCTTAACAGATTCATTCATAATAAAAACATGGACACAATTTATTATCAAATGGAGCCGTGAGTGGGATTAAAGAGGTTTTAAATTTCTCTGTATTCTGAAGCTGTGACTTCTTATGTGTTGGACTGCAGTTAATATAAGGCATGAAAAAATGAACTCAAACACAACCTGCTGTAGAGTAAAGACAGTAAATATAAAGGAAATGTCGATTTAACATACTCATTGCACAGTGGCCGACTTCCTGCCACGCTAACCGTGCTGAGCTCTTACCGGTGTGTGCGTCCCGCTGCTTCTGCGGCTGCGTGTCCATGTCCTCGTCTTCCTCATAGCTGCGTTTCTGTCTGCTTGGCGCATACGAGGTCGAAGGAACCACTCTCGCATGACTACAGCTGGCATAACTGTACGAGCTAATTAAGGAAAACTGGAAAACCACCACCAACCAGCAGTAAACTGTGTTTCTCCACACGTTTGGTACAAGGACACGCTTTCAGCTGCGTGCTGGCCGGGGAGCCGTTCCACCCCGTTAGTATCAGATGAGGATATTTCTTTCACCCAGGCGTTTTCTCCAGGGACAGGCACACAGTAGAACGTCTGTCTCTCTGCAGTCACAGTGTTGCTGGAGTTCCAGTCCACCTGGAGATAAACATGTGCCATCAACGAAAACTGAGACTCAAATGTCCCTTTCTGGATCGCCTGAAACGGCGACCACCGGCGGACTTACCCCACATTCTGCCACGTCTTTGTATTTTCCACAGTGCTGCACCTGGACATTATCACAAAATAAGATGGCGATAAGGACACAATCGACCCCTGCTGTGCTGCACAGACAGAAGAGGACAAGGAAGTGCTTACTGTGGTCTTTGTCGAGGGATCAACAGTCTCATACACGCCCATGTAGAACTCTGGATCAAACATGTCTTGGATTAAACAACGAAATTTGACCAGGCTGTTGGGCTTCAGGTAGTGCAGAGGGACATCGTTCAGAGACGGAACCTGGACCAAAATGAAGATATTTAGTGTTTCCCTCGAGTGTGCCGAAGCTGACACAGTTCATTTGATCCTCAATTCAAATGACGCGTTCAATGAACCCCAGAGCTGCATTACCCAGGTGTGAGCATTCCTCTGTTTCAGCTGATCTTTGAAGAATTCCACTGCTTTCGCTTCCCAACCAGAGTCCGTGTTGTTCTGGGAAGAGGCTGAAACACCAAGAAGACGTGCACGATGTCAGCAGTCATTTGATTTGTCAAAGTCACTGCAGCACCCTTGGCTTGTGTAACCGTGACTGAATCAAGTCCCATCTGTCAGTTTTCAACAGACAAAGTGCAGATTCCAACTCTTTAACTTTTGCCTTGATAAACATTCCGGTGCTGATGCTTGTGAGCGCCATCACGAGTTACATCACTACATTCGCCAGTGACTGTTGGTCACAACTAACAGTCCACCCGATATGTGCAAAAACTGTGATTTTGATTATGAAGGCGTGACACGGAACACAGAGTATGCCCTAAGGAAGACATTTGGCTCGGGCCAAAGCAGATTTAGGCAATATGGGCTGTTTTAAGATCAGGGTACACAAATTGTCCCACTGTCCAATATGTTGTCCTCTCCGGAAATGTACATAAATAACATTTACAAGCTGTCATGTAAAATGTGTACATTATTTCACACAAAAACTGTATACTACAAACTTGGTCTATACATAATGAAGTAATATTTATGTTGTCTGACAGGCAAATTATCAAAATTTTATATCTAATGCTTTGACGAAAGTGAAATTTACAATATTTTGATAAACTTTGAGGAAAAATAATAAATTATTGACAATAAAAACTGCTGTTGGTTTAAAAGAAACACAGTCTGACAGAATCTAAACAATATCATGACATTTGACCATTGTGTTATTTTAGCATGATATATGTAACTCTGGCAGAAGTTGCTGACATAATTTCCAGAGAGGACAATTATGGACATGTTACATGATTCAGCATGTGGATACATATATATTGAGTGTGAAAGGAAAGGAGGTACTTTTTA
>OMMV01157598.1:2161-17614 GCA_900302635.1 Chatrabus melanurus
GGGGGGGGGGGGGGACTCAAAATGTGAGGTGCATTGTTTTTGTAAATATGATTTATGACATATACCCTCTGGAAGTGTATTATTTAACTTTTCCCCGTGGTCTAGTGTTACAAAAAAATCACAATATATTGTAATATCAAATTGCAATACTTGTAGAATCGCACTTCTTGTATATCGTGATGCGTATCGTATGGAGAGATGAGTGTATAATCCCAGCCCGAGTGAAAATGGGATCAAAAAGAGTGTTTGATGATAGTTTGGGTGGAAGGTCCAGACCTCGCGTGTGTCTAGTGCTGCATAAATCAACTGAATAGAATTAATGCACCCCTTAGTTCTTGTGGTGGCATGAATTGACCAAAAATTGTTTGCACACTGATCAATAGTTAAGAAGTTAGGAAGAAAAATTCACAATATTGTTCTCACAGTAGTGACGTATATGGTCCACTTTTCATCATTAAAATCCCTTCTGTTTGATAGTTGGGCATCTTGGTAGTGGTTAACTCGTAGGGTAGAGGATGTCAACCCACCAGCTCTGGAATTACTTTCTTCCTTTTTTCTGCGAGTTTTGTCCGTCAAACATTGTTTCACGGGCCAGCAGAGAAATTCAGCAACAACGCCACCTTTATGATGCCCCTGAGGCTGATGAGGGTCAAAACTCGTTTATGTCCACAGGTCAACAATCCGGCTTAACCCCAGTACAAGTACAGCGAGGGAAACACTCTGAAGTTGCTCGGCTTTTTCTGCACGTTTTCAGTTAAGGATTGTGGTGATGTGAGCAATTTTCTGGAGCTGGTACCGCGTGAAATTCAAATTTTTTTTTGGCTGCACGATCCCCGAGTTGGCGTGTTTGCTGAATGAGCATGGCGTGCGAGCGGAAAGCTGCCTGAAGCTGCGCTGCAGCCAGCCGAGTTTTAAATTCTGTGCATTGCAGCTCATCGCAGCTATGAATGTTTGTGAGCAAGCTATGAATTTTATAAATGTTTGCCGTTTGTCTCTTTAAATTAAAAACTGCAGTTTCTACACGTGTTGAGTAACTGTCGCTGGTTTACTCAATATCTCTTTTCTTCAAAAAGAACTGGGAGCATTAAAAAGCAATGAAGGGAAGATTCTGATCAGTGAAAAGTGAACACGAGATAATTTGATTCAAAAAATGTTTAACCTATTGTGTGTTTTGTAAAATATTGTTTGCTCATTGAAATAGTTGAATAAAGGAGCTGAAAATGTCCGGTGGCCTCAGTGTTTCCCGTGAGCTGACAAATATTTGGAAGAACTTTGCAATGTTTGCACGTCTCGCTGGGTGAGGATGCGTATGAAGAGGTGATGATGATGTGGCCGCTCGGATCTGTTTTTATCCAAGCAGGATTACACAAAAATCAGATCTTTGGCAAAACCTAATGAAACGGTTGAGGCTGGTTTGGCGTGCAGCTGCAGAGATGGGAAACTGAAAACAAAAACCCAAAAGTTAGCGTTTTTATCTGCACTGTCTTGCAGAAAGGCTGCACCTGGAAGCTTGGCGGCTTCCTGTGCAGAGCTCATCATCACATACGACTAGATGGCACACTCGTGGTGGCGCGTGGCTCTGCCAAAACGAAACGGTTTGTCAGCCGCTTCATTTCGTAGCAAAGTTCACCTCGTGCACAACTTTGATTCTGGAGTGATTGTTGCAGCGCTTTAGTGTGAATCTGCTGAAATGACCACATGCTGCGTGTTCAGATCCACAAGGATGTGGCGTTTCAAACACGTTCGACAGAGATGAAACGCTGCAGCGGTACGTCGGTGACGGATACAGGATGAAACGGAATTTCATTTCTTGGGTTGTTCCTCTTTCCGTGTTTAGTTTGCAACACGTTTCATGGAAGATTTTACATACCGTAATCTTGCTAACAAAAGCCAACTAACCGACGTGAGTGAACGCATTATTTTGTTGTTCCCTGCACGGGCAGGGCTTGGACTGCAGAATGTAGATGGATGGGTGAGTTAGTCCATCCCAGCCAGTTTGTGTAGACAACAACAACTCAAAAACAACGACAAAGGCACTCAGAGAGCGCAAAGCCCGCCGAGCCCAAATAACTTTTCTATGTGATACTATCCCAGGATGTGCATGCCCACGGTTTGGCCACAATAAGTGATTCAAGTTTGCTTGACCTTGACTTGGACATTCAGGGTCACTCAAGGTCATTTCTAATGGTGTCTTCTGAAAGCCCATATATGACTTCCTATTAATGTTCAATAGTAACCATGGGTCTATCGGCTCTATTTCTGGAGTTACAGGCTTTTGAAATTGCTTTTCCGATCTATTTGCATTGGGCGAAAAATGCAAAATTTCGCCATTTCGTAATGCTGTGACCCTGGCTGTTCAAATGTTAATGGGTTCATCCTTGGGTGAAAGGCAACTTGTGTGCCAAATTTGGTTGAAATCCGCCAAGGCGTTCTTCAGATATTTTGTTAACAGACAGACGGACAGACAGATGGGCACACGGAGGCAAAAACAATAACCCCACGATTTTCGTCAGCGGGCTTAAAAATCAAAAGGCAAGATCTGCCCCTTGATATTGAAACCGTAGAGAGTGTGCTGACCAACTGCATCTCTGTGTGGTGCGGGTCCTGCAAAGCCACAGACTGGAAGGCGGTGCAGAGAGTGGTGAGGACAGCGGAAAAGATCATTGGGACTGCACTTCTTCCCATCCAGGACACTGCGCACAAGTGCTGCCTGACCAGGCCTCATAGTATTGTCCGTGACCCCACACACCCTCACCATGGACTGTTCTACCTGCTGGTTTCCGGGAAGAGGTTTTGCAGCATCCAGAGCCACACAACCAGATTCTGTAATAGCTTCTTTCCCCATGCAGTTAGACTTATGAACTCCCAATAACCCCCCACCCTCCGTCCATGCCCATTACCTCCCACCCACCTATTCGGGACTTTACTGGGACTTTAACTGCAATATTAGTGCAATATTTTAGTGCTTGAATGCACTACAACTGTGCAATACTTTTGTTTTAGCTATAATTATTCTTGCTATTACTTTTTAGCTATTTATTAGCATTTTACTGAAAATATTTATTTACTAATGACAAAGCACTTTTCACTCCAGTTCTAATATTGTGAGCCCATGCAAACGGAATTTCGTTTTCGTGCACTGTCTGGTGTAGGATCTGAATGACAATAAAGTCTATCTATCTATCTGTCTACTAAATACAAAATTCCAATTCCACCAGAATTATTTTCCTTCATGCACATCTTCATATGTCGTGCTACCGTTGTGCGAAGTTTCACTGAAATCCACCAACTGGTTTGGGAGGAGTTGTGCTTACAAGGTTCATGAACAGACAGGTGGACAGGGTGATCCCGATGTACCCACCCACATTTTTTTTGTTTGCAGGTGGTATAAAATATGGTTTTCATAAAGTGACATAAAAATACAAACAAAATATAACCCAAACTCAATTACTGGCAAAAATAAGACTCTAAACATTTCTTGTAGCCATCTAGAAGATTCCTGTAACCATTTTTTGGTATTTTCAGCCACTCTTACATTGCTATACATTCAGGTTCTTTTAAGTTTGCAGGAGTCCTTGGAGATTTCAGCTCTGAATAGGATTTAGGTTAGGACTCATTGCTGGCCAATTTTAAAAAAGTTCATCCTTTCCTCCTTTCCTTTTCAACTGCTCTTTTGTGCTGTTATGTGCTTTCGGTTACTGTTCTCCTGAAAGACTCAAGACCTTCGTCTCACACAGTGTACAGACACTAGCCAACACATTTCAATCTAAAATGCCTTTGTAATCTTCTGATTCCATCATTCCTAAAATATATTCAATGCCTACAGTACTAGAGACTGCATGATAGAACCAACACCATGTTTTACTGTTGATAGGGTATGTTCCTTAAGGTACAGTCACACTATGGTGTTTACCCCAGCGTTTGCTGAACGCAGGGAAAGGTGGAGAAAAGTGGCCAAACGCCAGCAAAAATCACATTACCGGACTTTGGAAGTGAACCTCAAATGCAGCATGGCATTCCACAACATAGTGCTAGGGGAGTCCAGCGGAGTTGAGCGTTAGCAAGCGCTCCATTAGAGCAAGCGGGACTTTTGCCAGTGTAGCAACGTGCGGGAGAGGGGTTCGATACACTACTGTTCAGTGATTCTGTGCAGGCAGGGCGAAGCAGCACTCAAACGTTAGCCAGCTGAGGCTAGCGGATGCTAGCAGAGATTAACTTTCTGTAATGGTCTCCAATGCAACCAGAGGTACGTCGGCAAACGCGGAGAAATTTTAAACGTTGAAAATTTTTGGATGCGGTCGATGTTCATTGGCAGAGGACAGTGGAGCCCTGCAGGGGCCTAGCAGACACAGACATTTGCAAATACGTTCACCTATGTTGGCCCAAACATGTAGGTGTGACTGCACCTTTATGGGCTTCATTTTCAAACTGATGCACTGCATTCCGAAAGATCCCCACTTTGGTTTCATCTGCCCATAGAGCACTATCCCAAAAAAGATGGTGGCTTATCTATAAATGTTTTTGCACAGTCTTGGCTTTTTGTGCCTTTCTGTTAATAGGGTTGTCCTCGTTGGCCCTCACCTGTGGAACCCTACTTGGTTTAGTGTGCGGCATATGGCTACGTGCTGAAACCACCACTCCAGATGACTCTAAGTCAACCTGGTCCTCTTTAGATGTCATGCATGGTGTTTTTATTCACAATCCACAAAAACCTTCAAAGACTTCTCTCACTGAGTTTCTTCATCACGTCTTGGAAGCATCTTAAAACCTTTATGACTGCGAAATGTCTTGATAATACTACAAACAGAGAAAACAGGGAACACAACATCTTTGGCAATTCTCCATATCACATATCAGCAAAAAATTTACCCAGAATGCATTGTGTCATCAACATCCGGGATTTTTTACCAGCCAGTCGAACGTCCGGTCACTTTCATGCAGTGAACGCTTTCACTTCGCAGTTCCTGGCAACTATGCTTTATTTCTATATGTGTTACCTTACGATCGCGATACTGATATTCTCACATGCATTAAGTCCAAGCTCGTTTAATTATGGATGATAGCGACCATTTCAGGACTATGACAGTGCCACAACTGAAAAAAAAAAATGAATGAACACTACATGTGTTAATGCTAGCTTTACGACCACAGCGCGTACTACAACGCAACCAGGTGCGGAAGTATGGCTGACTGCAAATCTCGGCAATATAAAGCAATAATAATAGTGCGCCCCCTACATTGGTTCGTAGGTAACTATATGCAATATGGAGAATTGCTGTGCAGTAAAACTATCGTTAATTAGTTAATTCAAGTCACGTGAACACTGACAATTATGCATAGGTGAATCGTCATTGATTTGTATTTGTTTCAGGAACTAATTTAAATTCATCAAACGGATGCAAATAACTGTGTCCAGCGTGTTTTAGTCTTATATGTCTGCATTATTTATTTCACCATATGAAAGCACTTGTTCTTGTTTTTCAATAACTTTGAAGAATTTATTAAATACTAGTAGACAGTGCCCGTGAGAACGTACCATACATGAGTGGTGTTTATAGTTGAAAAAGAATAAAGTGATGAGGATTATACTGCAAAGAATACTGCCAGAGACCAAACTGATGTACCCTTGAATTTTTAGGAACTATCTCCCCCAAAATTTCCAATGACTTTATGTCATTGGGTATTCTGAGTAAATGTATTCTTGCAATTATCTTGTCAGCACCTCCTGCTACACTACGTTCTTATCCACTTTTACAGTAACATAATATTCATATATATGTGCAGCCATGACAGCATATAGCACAGTGGAGCGGACGCTTTCCAGAGTGGATTGAAATGAAAACGCTGGAGTCGTTTGTGTGTGCGGACAGTGAATCCTTGTCTTTTGGGAAACGGTGCAGAAACAGTGCAGTAACATTGACCGCCAGAGGGACGAAGCAGCGGTATGTCCTGTCGCTGTGAATATGTCTGAAGCGCAGGAGAGTACACAGTGGAGCGGACACACACAGCACCTGCCTCAAAAGAGAGGTGGACTCCCCACAGAGAGGTCAGTTTTTTTCAAAGAAATGACATCTGCATGGGTCCCTGATAATGCGTGGAAAGTTTCGTGGAAATCTATCCAGCTGCGGCCGAGAAATAAGACGGACATACAAACAGATAGATAGACAGACAGACAGACAGGCATCCTTGCAGCGTTATATGGTAAGATTCAGATTTTAGAAAATTGGTTATTTTGCATTTATCTCTGAAGATATTCTGAATTATGTACTTTAAAATCAGGGTTTTCAGTAATTTGGACTATGACTGTCGAGAGGATAAGCACTGTAATAAATTAAAGAAGCATGGACTATTCCAGCATCGCTGTGGTCAAGCTCTCCATGACTAAACATTCCACTTGGTTTTCAAATCACTCAAACAAAAAGGATGTTTGAGTATATCACTTTCCAAATGGTTATGAGAAGTGAAATGCTAATTTCCCCATCTCATCACTTTTGGATTTGTAGTCAGTACTTTGTATCAGGTAAGACTCTAGTTATAAGTAGGGCTAGGTGATGCATGTGTTACTGCCCATGTTAATGCATTAATCCACAACAGAAAATTAGGACACTCCCACAGGATTTTATAGGATTACTAGAGCACAGACAAAAATGCAGATTTTAATGGCTGACAAATAACAAAATGTATTTTCTTAGTTGTACATATTATTCAAGTGTGTTGGCCATTATACGAAGACTTTCCATTAATGTGATATTTAAAAACATCCTGACACAGTGAAATACTCTCCACAAGAATTTAAAATTTTTCATTTCACATTATCATTATCAAACAAAAAATATACAGTAAAATAACAGACTTTATCTTACCTGGGACGAGGATTGGACAGTGATAAGTATCTCTATCTGATCACTACCATAAGTGCATGTTTTACGATGTAACCCTTGATAAACCCAACGGAGCTGGGTCCGCTAATGTTGGACCTGCTCGTGTGAAGTGCCTTGGGGCGACTGTGATTTGGCGCTATATAAAATAAACAAATTGAAATTGAAGTGTTGACACCACAGACATTTTGTATTACTCCCTGCAGCAACAATATTGTTGTGAGGAAACATGATCACCAAAATGGTGTCTAAATAGAGCGCAGGAACTGATAACAACACATGCAAATCCTCTGTACAGATAACAAGGTTCAATACGAAAACCTGTGGTATTAGGAAAAAAAGAATCATTTGTTCAGAGAGAATTAAAGGCTCGAATCGTTTTCATTATAGAGTTTTCATTTTCAGAATGAACTTTGGAATGGTGAAGTATGTCCAGATAAAATGTCACACGTAACATTTGCTGAACAAAGCACACTGTAGCTCACATCTGCTAACCTTGTGGAAAAGTGTGAAAGTCAGACCCTGTTTTTAGTTTCAGTCACAGTTACTACCCAGCTGGCAAACCCAAAATTATAATTACATATATGTATTTGGAAGAAAGTCAGAGCATGCGGAGGGAACCCACGCAAACACGGGAAGAACATGCAAACTCCACACAGAAAGGACCAGGTCGGAAGCGAACCTGGGACCTTCTCATTGTGAGGCAACAGTGCAGCCATTACCCAAAAAAAATAAAAATCCTTCTCAGTGTAATGTTACCTTGTGTTGAACTTTCTCTATAGGGGAAGAGAAAGTCCCCAAAAATATCCATCACAAATTAAGGCAGCGTTAGTTAATATGGAGGAATATTTCATGAATATTTCACCGCCGACCGCTTGCACGCTCTTCTATTAAATGAAGCCCGATCTGGCCTGATTAATAATTTCTGCTGCACCATCCCTCACAATGTCGACTACATTTTGACAGGGAAGTCAAATGATGGTGCACAAATCATTTACAATAACTTATCTGTGCACACAAACGCACACATAGTTTCTGAGATTCAGACATTTTTCACAATATGAGTTTGCTTCCTACATTTTATCTGCCAACCTGTATTGCAGTGCATCTCTGTGACAAATGACTATTCAAATTAAAACTGAAGTGCTAGCCGTACTTCTGAGAGAACTCTGTGTTGATACGGTAAAACTGTTTTTGGTCAGTGAACACTGCTGCTGATGTATTTTTTGCACTTTCACCATTTACAATCATATGGTAATATTTTGATGTGACAGCTTGATTCAGTGCTGCACTGAATAACCATCAAACCCAGGAAAAAGCGAGTAAGGTTGAAGAGAAGCATGCTTACGTACATCATTTGTGTTGACGTGCCATGCCATGTCTCCATAAGAAACCAGCTGTCCGTTCACGTAGCAGCGTATTTCACTGTTCCTCCAGCGGCTGTATATGTGAACTATACTGATCATGTACCACTGGGGGAAAGAAGAAAGTCAGGTGAATAAGATTTATTAGCAGGCAAAACATCTCTCTCATTTATTTCTGAGCAACAAACAGACATTTTTCTGCTTCACTACACACCTATCAAAACTCACAACGCACCCCAGTGAAACCACAATTCATTCTTGCTATTTTGGAAGACTGGTTGCGCACTCAATTGTAATCAATTTATATGAACAGAATGTATTCTGCTTTATACAGCAAATATTGCTGCTCAGCTGTCCAACTTTCATCTTTTCATGGATTCCACATAAACCCCAAAGTCGCGTGAAATGACAAAAATGAGGTTTACTAACTAGTGCTTGCAGTGCAAATGACTTTGCTGACGATGACTGTGATCTTTGAGTAATCAATGGATACACTGATTGCAGCACTTGAGAAATTGAGTGAGGAATCAGACTGTCTAGGTTTGCGATTGTCCTGGATCAAGATCCAGCGTTTCAATGACTTCCTGCAGTCGGCCATCAGACGTGTGTCTGTATGCGGCGAAAGTGTTGAACTCGTACAGACATTCACATATCTCAGCAGTGACCTTCATGTTTCTGAGTCCTTAACTTTGAGTTCAAGGAGAATGAAGGTCGAAGTCTTTAGGGTCCTGGTGCTTCATGTCTTACTGTATGGTTGTGAGACATGGATGCCAACCAGTTACCTAACACGACGACGACTGGATGTCTTTGGTACCAGGTCTCTTTAGAGGATCTTTGGGTACCGAAAGAATCACTTTGTGTCAAACGAGCGGTTACTTAGGGAAACTCAGATGAGAGGTATCACTTGCATTATGAGGGAACATCAGCTACGACATTTTGGACATGTGCCTTTCTCTGTGCATGATCCAGCATGTACATGCCTTGGTGTTGAGGACCCCAGCGGCTGTAGAAAACCAAGGGGACACCCACACTTCACCTGGCTGCCGCAGATGGATGATTACTTTTCAGAGTTGGGGATGGATCAGTTGCCTGCCTAGGTGGTTGCCATCCAGGACCCGGGGAGGTCCGTGGTGTGGTGGATGTAGCAACGCGCGACACCAGCGCATACTCCCACACTCGAATTGCTAGCAGTGAAACATGGTGAATGAGAAGAGAACTCAGAGAATACATGCCTCTGCCAAGGCTCCGCAGTCCTCCTTGAGTTAAGCCCTGACCACTCACCTTTCATGCTGACCTTTGATCCTGATCACTCACCTTTGATCTTTGAACATCGCCACAGAGTTTAATGTGTGTATTCATGACCACTTGTCTGTCAGTCTTGCTTTGATCCTATCATCAGGATCAAAGGAATCAGGATCAAGGGGTGAATCATGACTGCTGATCCTTATGATGTAGCAAAGATCAAAGGCAGGAACAGCATCGATTGTTGCAGGACCCTCATACATCAATGTTGAGTACAAAGAGAAATGAGTGGAAACTGAGCGTACGAATATTCATTTTCTACACCCGCTTATTCCAATTAAGGGTCACAGGGGGCTGGAGCCTATCCCAGCAGTCATTGGCCGAGAGGCGGGGTACACCCTGGACAGGCCGCCAGTCCATAGCAGGGCCACACATTGACAGACAAACACATTCACACTCTCACTAGCGTATAAACAACTCCAAGCAAAGCGTGGGATTTACTCATTTGCAATTATATTTGAAAATGTGTGTACATTAAGCACACATCTGACCACGTACACACACAGTACTTTGTGGCAGAAAAGGATAACTACCACTGAAATACTGTCCACCAAATAGAGAAAGGATTAAAACACTGGACCAATTCATAAACCATGAAGAGTTAAGATACAGTGCATCAACCTGTTCTGTTTACAGACACTTAAGCTATTAACACTTTCGGCTTGTTATTGACCATTTAAGCTTAATGGAACAATAAAGTCAACAGACAGTGGAGAAAAAATTGGACGCATTTAGTTAAACTACTTTTTCTTACTACTATTGTTTTTTTTTCTTTCTTTCAGCTGCTCCAGTTCATCCAGGATCATCACAGAGGATCATCTGTCTCCACTTCACCCTATCCCGCATGGAAGCAGTATGACTCTCTGATTTTTAAGCTCTGCATATTAATTTGGCACAAGTTTTACACCAGATGCTCTTCCAGACACGACTCCACATCTAAAAGGAGATAGGACCTAATGTGCATGTTTAGTTCAACCACTTTCATAATATTAAAAGCAACACTGAGGTCTCTGAATTCTGCTGCCAGTGTGCTGGTCCATAGCAGACAGTGAGGAGTCACTCTGCCCTCCTCCACTTACACTCATATTCCTTTGGAGGATTTATTTGATTTATGTTTTGCATTTCAATTTCATTAGCTGTTCTGGAATAGGATGAGGCAGAATTTACTACAGCTCTAATCTGCTCCCAAGCATGTTTTTTTCCTTATTTGTCGAGCCATTGCTGAGGGTTCCAAAAGGTTTCGCTTCTTTTGCTTCCACTTCATTGATCAAAACTTCTATTTCTGTTTCTGACAGGTTTTTGTCTTTTTCTCCTTTGACTTCTCCATGTTGCCAGACAGATATTAGTGACAGTTCTGCCAGTCTTAAAGGGAAGGTTTGTGACCACAGTTGTTTTTTACAGTGTTTCTTTATGCAAATGAGACTTCATGTGCACCAGCACGTGATTTAGAATGCATCTGATTAATAAAGGCAGAATGCGTCTACAAGTGTATGAGAGTTTGAGAAATACCTTTTTTTTCTGTGTGTGCAAACATTCAAAGTTTTTATCATATGAATGACATAGGAAGTTTTTTTAATACAATGCTGATAAATAATGGAGAAGAAACAACTATCAAAGTTAAAAGGACAAAGTTAGGATCGGCCCCATGATCAGGATCAAATGTCATAACCAAGAACTTTAGGTTTTCCTTTATGATGTAATGGGGAAGAATATATTTTCATTCATGATGTCAGGTCAGGTTTAGCAGCATGTGATGGTGACGTGTTGCCACATCCACCACACCACAGAACCATCCTGGGTACTAGATAGCAGCCACCCAGGCAGGCAACCGGCCCATCCCCACCTCCCGAAAGTAACCATCTATCTGTAGCAGCCATGACATACGTGGGCATCCCCTTGGCCATTTCCAGTTTTTGGGGTCCTCAACACTTGGTCCAAAGAGATTTATACCACCCCAGAACTGTCAGTGGCACTATACAACATCTCCTGTGTTTCTCTTCCATTGCCAAACATTAGCTATATCTGCATTGCCTAACTGCATAGGCAGCATGTATTTTGGACTTAAAAATATTTTTATTACAAACCTTTTAATTTTAAAGTTGACATTTGCCCATGCATTTTTTAAAATCTTGTTTTATATTTTAACTTTGGTCTTAATAGGAAAGTAATTCATTGCACAATTGTATAAATTCTGACATGTACAGTCGGGTATGTAAGTATCTGGACAGTGACAATTTTTGTAATTTTGCCCCTGTACACCACCAGAATAGAGCTGATATTACACAATCATGATGTGATTGAAATATAGACTTTCAGTTTTAATTGAAAGGGTTTAAGAAAATATTCCATTAACCATTAAGGAATTAAAGGCATTCCGACACACAGTTCCATCATTTTTAGAAGCCAAAAGTAACTAGAGCGCTAACTAGAGATCTGTGAGCCAGCTCACAAAATGATACCCCACCCCATAGTGTTAAAAAAAAAAATTTCGGCCTCCATACTTTTTTTGGAATAGGGCAGCGTGGTGGCCAAGCAGTTAAAGCAATCGCTGTCAGTGCAGAAGGTTCCCGGTTCAAGGCCACCCCTGCTCATTCTTTATTTTACAAAAAACAACAAACAACAAACAAAATAAGTACAATGATACCCCTTGAAAATGTCAGACTGGCACTATTTTCCCCTTCAAGTACATCTTCATATGGTGTGCTACCACTGTGGGAAGTTTCATTGAAATCTACTAACCAGTTTAGGAGGACTTGCACCTATGAAGTCAGTATCATCTTGTATGATACAATCATAAAATACAAAATTTAAAATATCTTCCCTTAAAGATGTCGAACTGGAATTATTTTCTTTCATGTACATCTTTATATGGTCTCCTACCATTATGTGACGTTTCAGTGAAATCCACCAACTGGTTTAGGAGGAGTTGTGCATCAGGGAGTTTCCTCCCTTGAGATGCTTTGCCAGGCCTTTATAGTAACCACCTTCAGTTGCTGCTTATATTTGTGGGTCTCTCTGACTTAAGTTTTGTCTTTAGTAAAAACAAAGCTGGTCTTATTGGATTGAGGTCAGCTGACTGATTTGGCGATTGAAGCATGTTCCATGCATTTGCCTTGAGAAGCTCTTGGGTTGCTTTCCAGTATGTTTTGGGTCATTATCCATCTGCACTGGGAAGTGCTGTCCTATCAGTTTGGCAGCATTTGGCTGAATCTGAGCAGATAGTATAACCCTATACACTTCAGAATTCATTATGCTACTTCCATCAGCAGTGACATCATCAATAAACACCAGTGACCCAGTTCCATTGGCAGCCATACACGCCCATACCACAACAGTGACACCAACATGTTTGACAGATGATGCTGTGTACTAAGGACCATGACCTGTTCCTTTCCTTTCCAATACTCTTCTCTTCTGAACACTGTGAAACAAGTTAAACTTGATTTTATCTGTCCAGAGAATCTTCTTGTAAAACTGGGCAGCCTTTTTTTTTTTTTTTTTTTTTTTTTAAGATGTTTCCTGATAAAGTATAATCTGGGCTTCCTGTTCTTGAGTGTTACCAGTGGTTTGTACCTTGCCTATCTCTTTCAGAGGGTTCTTGACATGGCTAAATGCTGTGAAGGGGTTTTTCTTCACCGAGGGAAAAAAAATCTGTCATCATTCACCTTCGTAGTTTTTTGTGGTCATCCAGGCCTTTTGGTGTTTCTTGGCTCACCAACATAGTCCTTTTTTTAACAATGTACCAAGTTGTTGATTTGGCCACTCCTAATGTTTCTGCTATCTGAGTTATAGATTTTTTTTTCAATCTTCTTCACGTGCATCAACACCTCTTTGAACCTCATATTGAGAGATCCAATGAACATCTACCAAAGGCAGATCCAACAATTGAAATCAACTCAAGACCCCTTATCTGCTTAAGTTCCCATGGGCCAACAAGGGAACAGACCATACCTGGCCATAAAATTGCTCATCATTCAATTGTCCAATTACTTATGGCCTCTGAAAATGGAGGTACTGTATATAAAAATGACTGTAATTCCTAAATGGTTAATGCAATATTTCTGTAAAGCTCTCTTAAATTAAAGCTGACGGTCTATACTACAAGCAGATCATAATGGCTTCATTTTGAATCCATTGTGGTGGTGCACAGAGGCAAAAATACAAAAGTTATGTCACTATCCAAATACTTATGTACCCAATGTTATTAACTTCTGCTCCAACGTGAGCACAGTCACCGCCCTAAGGTCAGCACAACAAATTTGAACTTCTGAGGTGGTGCAAGCTGCATGCCTCTATCAAAGACTGCCGCAAGGAGAAACATAAAAACAGGGGAGATGTGTGCAAAATCCGTATTTCATTTTTAAATATCAATAAATATATTTGCAGTTCCTAAGAAATAGAACATTATTAGTGTTATTCATGTTCTCCACCTCAGCGCTGTGTTGACTTGTGATGAAGGCATGCTGCTCTGTGAGAATTTACTGACACTTAGCTACAGAGCCAACAAATAAAAACTTAATTCAATACGTTTTAAGAGCTTTTACAAAATGATACAGTGGCTGTGTTGTGTGAATAAAGCAAAGTTTTGGTAAAAGCTATAATTGTCTGACATGTTTTGAGCGCTTCTCTGCAGGGTCAGGCGACTTACACTGACATTCCACGCAAAATGAAGTTTCCTTTTCCCGTCTACATTTACATCCAATTACACCTGTACTGTTCCTCTGGGGTTCTGACACACTTTATGTGTATGCACAGATATACGACAAGGGAGTCAGGGTAAGTGCACCCCAAAGTGCAGAGTGCTTTTAAAACAACTGTGTAATTCATGGTTGTTACAAATAAAATACAAAGCTTTAATCAGTTTTTTTAGACTAATTATTTCACAATCATACTCTAATCCATTCTTTTAATTGTAATTAATTAAAAGATATAAATGCAAAGAAAATATGTGCAACATGCAGCATGATACTCTTCCATTTTCAGTACCGAGTGAACAAATGGGAAAATGTGACAGCTGAACTTACCTTCCTGGGCTGAAAATCATACTTGACACAATGCTGGAAACCTTTTCCTTTTGACTTGAGAGATGTGACGATCAAGCAGTTCCCAACAAAATGTGCAGAGTACCCAATGCCCTTGCTGGTACGAAAGCTGAAAAAGAAATGTGTGTATATATATATATCATGTGCTGCCAACATTAGCAATTTTTTTTCAACATCTAGAATGTAATATTCACTCAGTGGCCAGAAAAAATACCACCTGCCCATTGTAATATAATCCAGCACAAGTCCTGCAATACAAACTTTATTAATCTCAAACACCGTGTTAAGAGCAGGAGTTTGTGCCGATTGTTATTCGTTGGCATTATATTACAATATCATGTTTGTAATATTTCTGCTCCTGTACAGGATATGTAGTATTTTTTGTTAGAAGTGGTGGTGGTGGTGGTGGTGAGGCATTATCAGACACAGTTGAAACATTTAAGCATGGCAGAAAAACATTGATTAAACACAAACATTTATATGCATAGTAAATGTAACAAGAGGCAAAAATAAATAAATGTTGGCTCAATTCTGACCGATCTTCTGATCCCCTCACACGTGTTGCTACAGATAGAGATAGGAACATCTTTGGCCCTGTAGTTCATGCAATTATTTCAGGCGCAGTAACACTATGATGTTTGGGCCAACGTGGACGAATGTATTTGCAAACATCATGTCTGCTGGCCTCCACTAGCCTCTGCTAGCCACGGGCGGCCTCCGCAAATATGTTTGTCCACGTTGGCCCAAACATCATAGCGTGACTGCGCCTATACCCTGTACTAACTTAGGAGCAAGTAGGAATTTGCCCAGTTCTGAAACAGCCCCAGGCCCATCCGCAAAAGTAAAAAGAATGAAAACAAAACGAGA
>OMMV01157609.1:1756-12722 GCA_900302635.1 Chatrabus melanurus
TTTTATTCATATCACATTTTTGTGTTCCTTCTCTAGGCACTGTGAGGCTCATTACGGTGTGGATCCTCTCTGTCTCGCTGAGGCTTTTTCTAAAGGCTTGTTCAATTTTTCACTGCTAATTATGGTTTGATGTTTCTCCTTATTATTTAAGGTCAGATATGCAATGACACTTGACAGTTATTCATTCATTGGTTTTAAGGTGCTTATCCGGGTCCAGGTCGTGGTGGCACTTGACAGTTAGTTGTGGGATTAAAAAAAAATAAAAAAATAAAAAATAATAAAAAAAAAATCATCTGCATTATATCCTAAAAACAGCGAGGTCCATAAGTAATTGGACAGTGACAAAATCTTGGTCATTTTTGCCCCTTCAGAATACCACAGTGTAGGCTTTCAGCTTTAATTCAAGGGGTTTAATAAAAAAAATATTGCATTAACCATTAAGGCAATATAGCCATTTGTATACATAGTCTATTTTCAGAGAAAAACTTAAATATAAAGATAATCACTTTTACAGCCAGTTTTCTTTACACAAGTCAGGGGGTGGATACATGATCATTTCCAAGTCACTGAATATGTCTTGGACTTCATTTACATTAATCATTAAGAAATACCAACAGTATGCTACTGTATGGCAAATCTGTCTGGAGTAGGCAGTTCTCAAAAATTGAGTGACTATGCAAGAAGGAGGCCAGTGAGGGAAGCCATCAAGAGACCTGTGACAACTCTAAAGGAGTTATAGGCTTCTGTGGCTGTGATTGGAGAAACTGTGCATAGTATAATGGGGGTTTTTTTCTGTTGCACTCCCAGTCACAGCTTCATGGCGGAGTGGCATAGAGAAGGATTTTCAAACAAGAAAACAGATAAGGCTCGGGTCTCCTACACACCTTTTATCAAACTGTAGCTGAAATTTCACATCTTTTGAAGAATATCCTCTGTGCCACTCCATCATAAAGCTGAACAACTGGTGATGCAACAGGCAAAAGTTGCCTTAAATACAGTTTCACCGATCACAGCCACAGAAGCCTATAACTCCTTCAGAGTTGTCATGGGGGTCTTAGTGGGTTCCCTCATTAGCCTCTTTCTTGCACGGTAACTTAGTTTTTGAGAACTGCCTACTCCAGACAGATTCATCATACAGTACCATACAGTCTGTACTTCTGACTGATTGATGTTAATTAAGTCCAAAACATATTCATTGACTTGTAATTGTTCATGTATCCATCCCATGACAGGTCTAAAGAAAAGTGGCTCTCAAAGTGATGATTTGTATGAGGAATAATCCTTATATTTTGTTTGTCTGAATACTTATGGGCTCTGACAATTCAGGGACTGTGTAAAAAAAAAAAAAAAAAAAAAAGTCTGTTATTCCTACATAGTTAATGTGATATTTTTGTTAAATAATCTACACTACAAACACATTTTGATTATTTAATTTCACCTCCATTGTGGTGGTGTAGAGGCAAAATTACAAAAGTTATGTCACTGTCCAAATGCTTATGATATTTGACTTTTATTAGGAGTGATATAAATGATCTTGTATTATCATTCTGAGAGGCTGATTTTTCTCACCTGACCCCAGTAGATTCCACTCGATGAGGGCTTTAAAGAGGACTGGCTGAAGCACGGCTTAGTAAAGGAAAGTACAATATGCCAGGCGTGCTCTTAAAAGTAAAAATATGTCGGGTATGCGTGGTAACAATCAACCTAAAAGCTTTCTCTAATAACCTGCTGCCTCCTCGACCGCTCCCACATCACTGATGCTAAGATGCGTCTGCAGTTTTTAATGTGTGTGGGTGAGACACACACACACAAAGCCAGACTTAGGAAGGAAGGATGTGAGATCCACGCTCTGCTGGCCAAATATAAAAGGCTACCAGTCAACATGGATGACCTACATTTACCATCAGATGCACGAGCGCACACATAACCATGCAAGTGCACAAGAAACGGTGGCCACAACTGTTTTTGTTCTTGACTATTAAAATCCTAACTGCGGTGAAACAATCAGGTGTTTGATAGCTTTAGATTTCCAGTATCCTCCTTGGTTCTCAGTGGACAGCTGGCCTCGAGCACATCCTGTCTGTCTCGCTGTCTGCACGGTTGCGAGGTTTGCCCCTGCCGCTGCCTTAACATCTGCTCGATGTTAATTTGTGGTGCATGGTGTGGATGTGGGGACTCGTAGTGCGGCAGCATGGATATTTAGGTGCGGGAACAAGCTGTTAGACTGACCATGTGCTCTCTAATGAAGAGAACAGAATATGGCTGATTATAAACCACCTGCAGCAACGACTGCAGAAAAAAGGGGTCTCTGTATTTGGCAAATGAAGTGAGGACCGCTCTGGGTCTGTGTGTTCTTAAGGATTCCTCGCTGTCCTTGAGTAAAGCACTGAGGACCTTATGTGCCAGCTCACTGATTCATGTCGCGGCTCTGCTGCTGACCCGTAGGATGACTCTCTGGGGGGTTTGAGGACAGGTTGCATCCATCACCTAAGAGCCAGGCAGATGCGCGATAACACACATATACATAAACACTATATACAGTATGTACACACTAAATATAAAGCATTAAAGAGACTAAAGCAGGTGCCATCGATTAGAATCGACCAAGCTGAGCTCAGACAATCAACGCACATTCACAACTAAGCTGTTTATCCTGTCTGAATGGAACTCTGGTTGGACTTTTCTCTTGATCAATTGAAGGGCAAATTCAGTTATTGAAAAATATTGTTGTGATATGTCGTGAATTTGAACCCAATATGCAGACAGAAGCCACGTAAGGTATAAATAAGCAAAAAGTAGAAATGAAAAGACTAAACAGGGAGTTTAGGAGTGATCTGGAATTAAAGTCAAACAATCTAAACTAGTGGGCAGAGTCAAAATTATACAAAGGTGAAGGTCAAACAGGACATAAAAATAAAACAGTGGGGATGTCAGGGGTCTAAGTGGGAACAAAGTCAAAAGGGACAAAACAGTGAGGTCAGTGTCTTTACTTAACTAAAGAGGGACCAGTGAACGTCAGAAAGGGAGTCCAGGTCAGGAGAAGTCCAAGAGGAACACGAGGAGTCCCAAGGAGGGGCGTGAGAAAGGACCAGGGCCAGGAACAGGGAAGAGTACCACCAAGGCTGAGAAAGCAAACAAACAAACAGTCAAACACAGGTGGGCAAATGAACAGAGAACCAAACAAGGACTAAACACTAGATACTAAAAGAACTAAACACTGAACACTGAATGAGGCTAAGATCAAAATACGAAACACAGAGTGACGTAGGGGACGAAGGCAGAATGTACAGGCAACTAAAACTCAGAATGTGGAGGGCTTAAATAGTGAAACAGATAACGAGTTAACACAAGACAGGTGCTGTGACGAGGGTGCACAGTGAGAGACACACCCACAAGAACACAGAGACATGTGTCAGACACTGTGAACACAAACTAAGTGCAGAACAAAACTCAAGACAAAATAACAAGAGGAAAACTGAAAAATAACTAATGCAGAAAAATAACTGAAAGGTGACTGAGAAACACTAGAGGAGAACTTAGGAGTGGAGAAAGCATAAAATAATATCAAGTGATCAAAACCTAAACATTGAACACAGAGGGCACAGTAAAAATGACAGGACACAACAGAGGTCTTAATACAGAACCCTGTGGTACCCCATATTTTACCGGAGCGAGTATTGAAGTAATGTTGTTATACAAGACACATTGAGAATGGTTAGATAAATATGTCAACCATGAGAGAACCCGACCAGTAATACCAAAATAATTTTCAAGCCGATCCAACAATATGCAATGATCAAACGCTGCACTGAGGTCTAGCAGGAGCAGCACTGTGGTGGTGTCTGAGTCCATCGGCAGCAGAAGATCACTCACCACTTTAGTAAGTGCCGTCTCTGTGGAGTGATAAGTTCTAAACCTTGACTGCAGTGACTCATAGAGATGGTTATCAGCAAGACAAACCACAAGCTGCTGTGAAACTACTTTTTCAAGGATTTTTGAGGAGAAAGGTAGATTCAATACTGGTCTATAATTAGCGAGTGAACCCGGATCTAGGTTGGGTTTCTTAAGAATAGATTTAATCACTGTAGATTTCATGCTTACAGGAACAGTACGTTCTGTAAGTGACAGATAATTTTCAGCATGGTTAGTCAAAGTGAAGACCACAGGTCTTTAAACAATTTAGTTGGTAACAGATCAAAAAGACAAGTAGTATTTTTAGCATTATCCACACTTTGCGAAAGCATACCAAGCAAGATCATGTCAAAAGTGGTATATGTCAGTTTGCGAACAGAGTTAATACCTATTTTAGTTAAAGGATCACTCAGTCTGACTAAAGTAGGCCTCAGCTCTTTCTTCACCATGACGGTCCGGTACAGCGTCTGCAGGACCTCAGATGCAGCAATGACCCGTCTCTTGATTTCACGTGCCATTTTACTCCCACTCGTGAACAAGACCCCAAGATACTTGAACTCCTCCACTTAATAGAGGTGAGTGTAAGCCCCAGATACCCTACGGAGGAACCTCATTTCCGCCACTTGTATATCCATGATCTACCCAATATAGATATAATGCAGTTAAATGTCAGTTTGCATGCTGCACCTATTCCGACATCGTACCGGCACTCGCTATTGGATGACACAGAAACCATGGGGTGCTCGTGGCTAAGGGGTTTAGTTGCAAACCATATGCAGTTTGAAGTGTCCCCAGGTTCAAATTCTGTCCTGTGTGAACTTTGCAGCATGTCTCTCTTGAGTTTTGCTTCCCTGTCTCTCTCATTGCCCTGTAATAAAGGCTGAAAAATGCCCAAATTTTTTTTTTAAAGAAACCGTATCTTTCTAGTACCCTTGAAAGAAAAAAAATGCTCTTGCCCAGTAAAACAATGGTATCAGGTTAATGCTATGTTGCTCATATAGCTAACTGGTGTGCAATGATGTAGTTCCATGTGCTGTTTTGTTTATTTTGATATGCCAAGTAATTGAGGGGTTATAAGATGGTGAGTAAAATGGGCCTGCCAAATTTCATGCTGGTGTTGTTGTCCGTATTGTTTTTCTGCAACAGTTCCTCCTAATATTGTGGGAGAGCGCGCCCCCCAGGATGTGGCTGTGCTGCAAGGCAGACAGGTGACACTGGAGTGTAAGTCTGATGCTGTTCCTCCTCCCACTCTGGCCTGGCTCAAAGACGGCCAACCGCTGCAGGTGAAATGCCTCACATATAATACAGTGATACAGCTTTACACTGTGAAGCATAAATTATGCTTATTGCAATACCTTGTTGTGCATTGAGAATATGTAACTTTATCTTCTGATATAACTGTTTTTTGTTTTTAACATACTTGAAAAATACATTCATAAATGACTTTTTTTCCTTGTCTAGGCCTCCGCACGGGTTCGTATTCTGTCTGGTAGCCGCTACTTGCAGATCAACGCGGCTGAGCTCAGCGACAGGGCTCAGTATACCTGCGAGGCCACCAACATCGCTGGCAAGAGCACGCGGCACTTTAACCTGACTGTCAATGGTAAAAATAACAGTTTGCATCTGTAAATAATGCACAGACAGATAAATATCATCTTCTCAGAGGTAAAGGGGTCATATTGTGCAAAACTCTTTCTTTCTACTTTTCCCTGAAGAAGAGCAAACATAAGATTAATGGTGTCAGTCAGTCAGTGAATCAATGAACGAGTGGGTCTGCAAAATTTCTGTAACTGTAAAAATAACTGCATATTCAGCTCTGAAATATTGGGTTCTGATAGACATAGTTAAGGACCAGTGAACCTTGTATTTTGGGCCAGGTTGGCATCGTTTATCATGCACAATGACCATAATGCTCAATAGAGACTGGCAGACTCATTTTAGACTTCTGTGACATATTTCACAGACGTCCATATCTGGACTCTGGACTTGGGAAATGCCTAATTAGTAGGGGTCTAAATCATCATGATACGATATTCTGTTCATTTTTTGGGCAGCAATATGATATTTGCTGATATCACAAAGTTGTCTACCACAATAATGTATCTAATCAGTTTATCCACTTTTCTCTTCAGTGGCCCCGACAATTAAAGACGGCCCCCAGACCGTGTCCGTGCACATCAACAAGCCAGCCATGCTCGAGTGCACTGTAAGTGGAGTACCACCGCCTCGAATAACCTGGAGGAAACATGGTGCCATACTGGTAGAAAACAACCCCAGGTAAATCCAGGTGCTGTATGATGAAGGTATTGATGTCATAAACCTGTTCCTAATTCAGGTATTTGTAAACTACCCACAGAGTCAGGAATTTGTATGTCAGTGCCAAAATTATTCTTGTGCACAAAAGGTTCAACTCAAGAAATAAGGCCCTTTTTGGATTTGGCCCATTGACTATGAGGGCAGAAATGTTCAAAGGTCAAGTAATTTTTGCACCAAACGCATGGGTACCTGTTTTATTAATCCTTGGCTTAGGTGGTCGGTTTGCTTTCTAGTTTATACATTTCAATCAGTTTCACAAAAGCTAATAAATTGATCAGAAGGAAAACTGTCAACCATACATACTTATCCCATGAGAGCCAATGAAAACTGAAATTTTGCCCCAAATCAACTATGGATCTGGATCTATCATAAAATAAACTTTTAGACAGGGATTCTCTAGATTAGAATGATGTTATCATCAATGCAACATCTGGATAGTTCGTCTTTTGTCAGAGGTATGCACTCTTCAAGTGCGTCTCTCTTTGCTGCTTTTCCAAAGAACAACTTCCAAACACCAATTGCACCAAATATAACATGCGCAAGCATTTGGTATAAATTCTCAATTACTTGATGTTTCTCTGACTGAATGAACACGCTACACAAACCACACCACGACGTGACACTGAATCTTTTAGTAAAAGTCTACTTTGTTGTTTTTCCTGACGCCATATTGTTTCAGTATGTCACTCAGCCTGCACGAACTTGTCTGCAGGTATACGCTTGCAGAAGATGGATCTTTACACATCCACTCTGCTCAGGTGACAGACACAGGCCGCTACCTGTGCATGGCGACCAATCAGGCTGGGACGCAACGCAAGAGAGTAGATCTGCAAGTTCAAGGTGAGGGCAGTGCACAAAAAGTGCTCCACATCCACACGTGCGTACAGAATAAAACCTATGCTCATTAATACCGTCACTGTGTCACATTTTCATCCCTGGCTGTTGTGTTCCAGTGCCTCCTTCCATCGCCGGAGGCCGCACTGACGTCACGGTTACAGTCAACGTTCAGACCACACTGTCCTGTGAGGCCACCGGCATTCCAAAACCCACCGTTCGCTGGACAAAAAATGGTCGGGCCATCAATACTGACCACAACCAGAACATGTACAGGTTGATCCAGGTTTTATCCCTCTCTGGTTCCTAATTCTAGATATTAGTCAGGTCAAGACTTTTCTTAAAAGTTAAGTTAGTATGAGTAACTATTTAATAAGAGTGAGTGAGTTGTTTAGAGGGCGTGTGTTATTTTGACATTTGCTAAGTCGGACTCAGTAGTGGTACTATTCTCTTTCATTACTGCAGATTACTATCATCGGGCTCCCTGGTGGTCATCGTGCCCACAGTGGAGGACACAGCAGTATATGAGTGTGTGGCCTCTAATGAGGCAGGAGAGGACTCCAGATCCATTAACCTCACTGTGCACGGTGAGCACACAGCATTCAATAACAAGCTGATCATTTTGCCATGGTATGAATTTCAGATTGAAATAAATAAAACCCACATTCCTTTTGTTTCCTGCGTTAATTTTTACCTCTGCACAGGACATGATGTTTTCATTGCCGTGTGTCTGTCTGTCTGTTCAGCTGTCAGCAGGACTTAAACAAATTTGGTGGAGAGATAGACCTTGGGACATGGAATAGCTGGTTAAATTTTGGTGCAGATATAGATCAAGTGGTGGATCTTGCCTTTGAGCTTTGATCCTGAAGCCTTTGATCCTGATGAAGGGGTGGATCCTGCCTTTGGTCCTTGATCTTGATACCTTTCATCCTGATTCTGCCTTTCATCTTTGATCCTGATTCTTTTTATCCTGATCAAGGGGGCAAATCTTGCCTTTTATCCATGATCTTTGTGCTTTGATCTTGATTAATTTGATCCTGAACTGCCTTTGATCTTTGGTCCTAACTGCTTTGATCTTGATCAAGGGGTGGATCCTGCCTTTACTCCTTGATCTTTAATTCTGATTCCTTTGATCCTGATCATGTCTTTGATCTGTGATCATGATTCCGTGGGATGTTGGAGAGGCATGTGATCCCTGAGTGTCCTTTTTGGAGACAATTTTCATCTGTCTCCAAAAAAATTCACTCATTTATTTTACTTTTTAAAAATGTACTTCTTGCATAGAAAGAATAGATATCAAAGTTAAATGCTGTAATTGCTGTTGTTGTCTGTCTTTCTAGTTCCTCCATCTATAGCAGATGAACCCACAGAGCTAGTTGCATCCAGACTGTCCCCAGTGGTCATTGCTTGTACTGCATCTGGTGTCCCAGAGCCCACGCTCCTCTGGAGCAAAGATGGCATGAAGCTGCCCAAAGAGGGGCGAGGATACAGAATCCTACCCACAGGTCACAGCCACACACATGCAAATAATATCCAGAAAGTTCACAGAGTAAAATTTTTTCAGAATGTCTCCATAATAGTCTCGTTATTGGCAAAATAACTTTATCACATATTTAGCAGTGGCAGCTTCAGAGGGGTTTTTTTTCTTGATGGGGCTCGATGGGGGCATGAGAGAAATTGTAGTAAATGTGTAAAGATGCATTTTAAAGTAAATTTCAAGTGCCTACTACATATATATCTTGTTAATTTACATATACAGCATACAGATAGAGCAAACAATAGCAATTGTTTCAAAATCATAACAGTTAACTTTCTGATATCTCATGGGCACTATGGAAACTGAGGGCGCTCTAGGACCTGATTACTTAGAGAATAAGATTATCTGAGGCTAATAACACAAGATTTTGAATTTCAAATGTCAGTTTTCTGGTTGCGTTATGATGGGGCTATGAACGGGGGGTAACCTTCATCAAGCTTCATCCTAGGGCCGCCTATGTAATTTACTATTTAAATTCGTTTTTTTTTGTTGTTGTGTTGTTTTGGGGGGGTTTTTGTATTGTCTTTATACTTGGATTGTTTATTTTGTTTGTTTGAGAGGCAAAGCTCAGACTGGTCTGCTTGAGGTTTCTTCCTATACTTATAAAACATCTAGGGAGTTTTTCCTTACCACTGTTGCAATTGTGCTTGCTCAGGGGGTGGGTAAGGTTAGACCTTACCCTTGTGAAGCGCCTTGGGGCGACTATGTTGTGATTTGGCGCTATATAAATAAATAAAGTGAATTGAAAGCTGTTTTTATGATTTTTGATTGATTCATATGTTAATTTGTTCTATGCTGATGTGGGCTTAGGTCCAGTAGAGATCACTTCTGCAGAGCTCAGTCACGCTGGGCGCTACTTGTGTACGGCCAAAAATGACGCAGGCTCCACCCAACGCCAAGTGCAGCTCACAGTTCAGGGTAAGAGAAGCCTGAGATTAAAAAAAAAAAAAAAAAGTTGTGAAGACACAATCTCGTTTGGGTTTCAGTTGATCTGCAAAAGACAGTTTGCACAGTTTGCAATAAACCAAAGATATTAAATGTTGAAGTCTTTTATACCATGCCTGTGGATTCTGATTTAAAAAACATAAGATCAGTCACTTCGTCCAGCATTTAGTAAGTACGAGCAATCATGTAAAGAGTTTACGATAACTCAGCCTGTTTTTGCTGGATTTATGGTGGTGTCATGAAAATGAAAAAAACTAAATAACTAATAGGATAATACGCTGTAACTGCAGCTCCTGTGTCTCAGTGTGGAGTTAATCATACAAAAATATGTAATGTTCCAACTGCAAGGTTAAACTATTTAATAAAAGCACTAACTGGGTAGAAGCCAAACGTTACCCGATGAACACGTATGAGAAGATGCATTATTTGCTTAACAGGCTCTTTCCAAGCCAGCTAGAGAGGGTTCCTAACATGTTTGAAATGTTGCCCTTTGTATTTAAACATTTTTAAAGAGTTTTTTTTTTAGCATGCTTTATTTCATCAAGCATAATTAATGATAACTAATTGTGTAAAAAATGTAGATAAATAAATGCACTAAAAGTTGAGCATTGTTCTGAAAATGCCTTTCTTGTTCTGATAATATCTGAATCCGTATTCCTCACGTCTCTCCTCAGAGCTGCCAGTGATCCAGTCACATCCACACACCCTGGATGTGATCCTGAATAATCCCATCATGCTGCCCTGTAGGGCCACAGGTTCACCCAGACCGACCATCACCTGGCAGAAGGAGGGCATCAATATACCCACAACAGGTAGTTCTTTATGAGTCAAATACGACGAAACTATGAAGGGCATAAGAAGGGATAACAGTCTGCAGGTTTGCATTCCTGTCGATCACCTCACCAGGTGATTTCCCCAGTTAGTGCAGCGGATAACTGCAACAATCGTTCAGATGGTGACACACACAAGCATGAAATTTGGCACAGATATTCTCCAGGACCTGCTCTCTTCAAAAAGGGCGTTGGCCACATGAAAATCCAAGATGGCCACCATATTTTCCAAGATGGCATCCGGACAAATGTAGAATCCTTCAATCATATTGAAACATATACCATATTATTCGCCTGATCATAACGATTCTAAAAAGGTATAGTTTGGACTATCTGTGACTGAATGTTATGGAGTTATGGGGCAAAAACAGCAAAAATGGTGACAAAGGTCAATTTCAGTTTGTACAGGGGTCAAATGTTAAAGTTGCTTCAATTTTTGTAAAAAATGATGCAAATTATTGGTTGAGCTAATAGAGTTTTAAAAAGGAATAGTTTACACCATCTGTTATGCTTAGTTATCACGTTACGGGGAAACATATGTCATATGTCAATGTATCCAAAGGACATTGACCTTGTTTGACCTTTAGTTTGG
>OMMV01158039.1:0-13315 GCA_900302635.1 Chatrabus melanurus
CAAACCTGTGCGTCTTGGCGTTATGGAGCCAGGATGACACGGACCGTTATTTATAAAGACACAAAATCTTGATTTTATTCATTCTACTGGTAGTCCGTTTTGCTCAGATAGAAATAGAGGCCTGTCTCTAATTTTGGCCTCCTTCCAATAAAGGCCTGGACCTCGATGCGCTTCAGTAAATAAAGGCCCGGGCCTATATTAGAGGATTTACGATTTGTTAGCGCATTAGGTCCCACCCCCTATGGGCGGGTTTGAATGGGTAGGAACTAGTGCTTGTAGTCTCAACAGAAATCCCCCCCCTCTCTAACAGGCCTCTTACGATGACGCAAAACGACGATTTTTGCATCATAGTAAGAGGCCCAATAAGAGTAAAATACGGATTTCTCCCGTCTCAGGGGAAAGTGAGAGAGTGTTGTGGAACCATTCACATTTATGACTGGGTTTCTAACAATGGAAGGCTTAATGCAAATGGCTGGAGTGTTCCTTTAAGGTGCTACAGAAAAGTGAGGTAGTTATTCCACATACTGCACAAGGGTGTTTGAAATGGAATAAATACAATATAAATGTGCAGTGCAGAAAGGGTCAGCATTTGTGTGAGTTCACTTCACAGATAGCTGTGGGGTAGAAACTGTTTTTAAGTCTGTTTGTCCGTGCCTTGATGGCCGGGTAGTGTCTGCCAGAGGGCATCAGGTCAAACAGTTGATGTCCGGGGTGGGAGGGGTCTTTAAGAATATTGGCTGCTCTCCTGAGGCGATGGGATCTGAATAAGTCCTCCAGTGAGGGCAGTGGGCATCCGATGGTCCTCTGGACGGTGTTAATGACCCTCTGAAGAGCCTTCCTGTCAGCTGCAGTGCAGTTAGCATACCACACAAGGATGCAGTATGTCAACATTGGTAGAATGAGACCAGCAACTTCTATTGCAGGTTGTTTCTCTTGAGAAGCATCAGGAAGTGGAGTCATTGCTGTGCTTTCTTGACTACTGCTGTGCTCTTCAGTGATGTGTGGGGCTAGGAATCTAAAAACGGGGACCCTGTCCACACAGACCCCATTGATGTAGGGTGGATATGGGTCTGAACTGTCCTTCCTGAGGTCCACTACTTGTTCTTGTGTTTTAGTGGAGTTCAGGACCAGATTGTTTTCCAAACACCATGCAGGCAGTCTTTGGACTTCACCCCTGTAGACTGTCTCATCTCCTACTGGGATTAGTCCAACCACAGTTGTGCTGTCCAAAAACTTTATGGTGGTGTTGGTGGAGTGGTTGGGGATGCAGTCATGTGTGTACAAGGCAGAGAGGATGGGGACTCAGCACACAGCCCTGTGGGGAGCCAGTATTGAGTGTGATGGTGGAGGAGGGGTGGGGGCCGAATCTGACTGTCTGGGAGCGATTTGTCAGAAAGTCCCTGATCCAGTGACAGGTTGGTTGTGGAAGTCCTAAGCCTGGGAGTTTGGCGGCCAATCTGCCTGAAATAATGGTGTTGAAGGCAGAGCTATAATCTATAAAAAGCATCCACCTTGACCTTATGGTCAAGGTGCGTCAGTGCAGTGTGAAGAGCAGTGGAGATGGCATCCTCTGTAGATCTGTTAGTTCTGTAGGCAAACTGGTGTGGGTCAAAGGTTGGCGGAAGGCTGGTTTTGATGTGCTGCAGGGCCAACCTATAGAATCTGAGCTGTGGCTGGAAGTGCTTCCAGCCACAGCTCAGATTTTTTCATTTTCTTTCTTGTAGCTCACAGTAGCATCTCCGTGATCATCACCACTGGCCCATCTGTCGTTCGTTCAGAGGTGCTCTCAAATTATTAAACACAGTCGGATAGCCTTTATGTGCTGGGTATAGCGCTGCACAAGGTGTGGGTGGTAATAGCATTTTCACTCTAATAAGAATACAATTGCAAACATCCTTCCTCGTCCACTCCCTCTTTCTGTTTCTTCCCTTGCGATGGATTTTCCAATGATAAAGACCCCATTTCAATTTGCCCACATGAAACCAGCTGGCCTGCCAGTCCAAACTTACAGGGTTGGTCAATTGCATCTTCCTTTGTAATGGTTACCTGCTGCCTGGGTTCAGCTGATTATGAGTTTGTGCACAAGCATGTGCAGGTGGCATAAATCAGGACCAATGAGCTGTCTGACACAGGTTTGTCACTGTTGTTTCGTCACTTTGTTAAGAAATGACACCTGATGCAGTACAACCTGCAAGGGCACTCACTGCCTTTTATCCTGACTACTACTTTTTTGATAATAATAGCCAAACTTGGATCCTAATCTTGATCATGAGTGTTGACAGTTGATCCTCATTACTGATATTTGACCTGATTGCCAAATTTTGATCCTGATCACTGACTTTTGATCTTAAAGTCACTGATGATCTTTGCAATCCTCATCAATGACCTTTGAGTCTGATCCTGGCCTTTGAGTCTGAATGTTGACTTTTGATCCACATAACTGAATTTTGATCCTGATTGCTCAACTTTAATCATCATCACTTGTATTTGATCACTTTCCTGACTTTTGACCCTGATCACTCACATTTAATCGTAATGCTGACCTTTAATCCTGATCACTGATCTTTGATTCTGATTGTTAAACTTTGATGCTGATTGCTGAACTTTGATGAACTCATTGACAACCTTTGAAATCCTGATTACTGATCTTTGAGTCGCATAGGTAAACTTTGACACTGATGCGGGAATATGATTTTGAACTCATCAGCGATCTTTGAGCTCTTGACTACTGATCTTTGATTCTGATAAACTTTGATGGTGACCTTTGATCATGAATGTTGACCTTTGATCCTGCTTACTGACGTTTAACCCTGACGTGACCCTGCTCTTTGATAATGATCACTGAACTTTAATCCTGTGCATTGACCTTTGATGCTGATGACAGGATCATACCAATCATGATCAAAGATCAACATTAAGGATCACTGTCATGATCCACCACTTGATCTGGATCTGCACCAAAATTTAAGATGTTCTTTCACTCTTTCCCCACCCTCCACCAAGAAATTGGTTCATTTGTTTTTGTGTAATCCATCTAACAACCCAATCACTCAACCAAACAGCTAACAGATGCTGGTGATCACCTAACCTCCTTGGTGGAGATAACTGGGCAGCAACAGGATTGGACCGAATAGATGTTAACACTCGGGGAGCTATTATACTGATATAAGTGTTACAACCAGAGCACAGAGTGAGGTTGTGGGTGCACACTCTCTGTAGGTGATTCCCCACACACCTGCTTTTTTGGTTCATGGAGGTGCAGGTCAGGTCCGGGAACATGCAGGGATGCCATGCATCACCGCATCCACCACACCACAGAACCACCATGGGTCCTGAACCACCCAGGCAGACAACTTCACATAACCCCCAAAACAAATCCTGTATTTGCTTTTCTCCCAGCACTGTCATTATTGAAGTTAATTGACCCTAATTTATTTTATCAATTAAATATTATTTGCAAAAGGTAAACACATTCCTAATAAATTCTATGGTGTACTTCAAGAAAAAAAATGTAAATGTTTTAGAACAAGTGAGAAAATGATGAATAATATTTCTTTCTGATATTTCAAAAGCAGTAGGTGCAAGTGTTAACATTTTGACAAAGCAAAATTGTCTATATTGTTTTGTTGGGGAATGTTGAGATATGAAAGCCTTCAACGAGCATTTGGTTGCAACATTGAGACAAATACAACAAAACGACTGATATGAGAGCATATGAAATGACAGGCAGCTACTTTGAAACACTTTGTGTAATCATTCAGAGAAAGGGAAGAAGATGCTGAGTCCAAAAATTATAACCATGGCAACAGAGACATCACAAATGAAAAACTCTTCTGATCAGTGGAGAAAACATATAACTATGTGCTTTGGGAGTGGTTTCTTCAAAGAATAGATCAGAGACTTTGTGCTGTGGAATGTAAATTGAATGAGGGGGGACTGGCTTCTCCTTTCTGCACTGTGTTTGATCAGCGGTCTGTGTTTCACTGCAGTGTAGCCGCCTGCACCCAACAGGAAGTACACACAACCTTAATTATGCAAAGACACACATAATTTTACATGCACAAACCATACGAAGACCGCCCTCGCTGACACATCTGTGTCTGTGTGTCTGTGCACATGCACGTCTGGCGTTTGTGTATTTGTGTGCGTTTGTGCATGCTCAGACCCGCATGTCGCCCGTCTTGGCACAGCAGGACAATATCACGCAGGGCTTGGAAATTATGCCTCCATGCTGGCATTCTCTCACATGAGATCTTCTTCATAAAACCATCCCTCCACCTCCCGCCTCCTTCCATCCTTGTCCTCTCTATTCCTCAACTGTCTCCTCAAAGTTGTTTTTTCATGTTTCCCACTTTTCTCCTATTTCTCCATCACTCCTTTCCTGCTCATCTGCTCTTCTCTTACCAAGCATTCCATCACTCTCCCATCGTTACTGCCTGCTCAAACTAAGGATTGGCAAATTGAATTTTTCCCATGCAGGCAAAATGGTAAATGGACCGCATTTCTACAGTGCATCTCCATCCTTCAGATGTGCACTGATGCCTCACATTCACCCGATGTCAGGATGCTGCCGTGCAAAGTGCTCAACTACACACTGGGAGTACAGTAATGTGGGTATATATGACCTTGCTCAAGGGCACCTTAGTGGTGGTAATGAGAGTAAGATAAGTGCTATTCCTTCACATTCACAGCCAAATGTTCCTCCTGTCAATTCAGGGGGTCAAACCTGTTATATGCTGAATACAAGACTGCTTCTCTATGCTTTATAGCACTACTTCACCACAAAGGAGGCAGGGCTGGAAGCATGGCAACTTAATGACTTCTTATGGGCCCTGTCATGTTCTTGTGTTGTCAGGATGAAGCTTGTCATTACACGCAAGTGTCTGTTAGAGCACCACTTGAAAAAACAGCTTTCGATTCCTAGCAATATCGCCATCATTTTGAGTTCAAAAATGTGCACCACAACAGCATAAACGTTGAGTTCACTTTGTGTAATATTTTTTGAGAAACATTTTTTAAATTTGTAATATAATTTATAGTTTGTTATGAGATAAAGAGAAAAAAGAATATTTGTCATTGTGTCCATTTTTAGCATGATGTGCATCATTTTCAGTAACTGATTATGAAGTAATTCAGAAGTATACAGATTGTTACTTTTTTTTGTAATCCAATGGATTATGTTACTAATTACAAAAATAGGCATGTATTTTGTATTCAGTAGCTGATTACATTTCAAAGTAATCTGACCCAACTCTGTGACTTCTATTATTATTGTTTACTTACTGAAAAAGTCCACAGATCTCAATCTATCTTGGGTTTTTTACAACTTGTTCTAATTTCTAGATTTATCTACGTATGCACTCAGCAAATTGTACATCTTTATAAAAGACTTGCTGTTGGTTAAAAATACAACAAAAAATGACTTGTTTAAGAAAAGACAGAAAAGTAAAGTCATTAGTACTACATAGTTGTTTAATGCATTCTGTACTTAATGATCGTTTCTAGAGGAAGATAAGACTCACCCACAAAACCTTATGCTTGTATTGTTTGGTGGATGGCAAAACATGGGAAAGGAGTGTTGAATAAAAAGGGTTTACTTGATTTCAGCTCATAGTGTTTGTTCAATTCAATTCAAGGCTTTATTGTCATTGTGCTGCAGTGCAGAAAAATGAAAACAGGTAGGCATCCCTGCATTCTGTCAATAAAAGAAACCAGACATAAATATATAGACGACATAGAGATATAATAAAAAGATTTTAATAGATTTATAAAATAGATGTAAATGGTGAAATTATTTAACCAGTACTACTACTAGTGTGACTAAAAAAACAACAACTATGTTTGTTGGGGGGGGGGGTCAGGCACTGTTAAGTTGTTTAACAGCTCAGGGAAAGAAGCTGTTCAGCATCCTTGTGATATGTGAGTGCAAAATCCTGTAACGTCTGCCAGAGGGGCATAGTTAAGAAGGATTGTGTGCAGGATAACTGGGGTCTCAAATAATATTGTTTGTATGTAAGTGTTTTTTATGGGAATGTAGATATTTCAGATCAGTTGTGCCTGTAGTTTACATGTTCCACATTTTATTGTAAATGTGTCATGCAGTGTGGGACTCACCCTGCCTTGGTCTTGACTCGGTATTGATACATGCTGGTCTTGGTCACGATTTAGTCTTGGGTTAGGTGGTTTTGATTACAACATTGTATCTGGATTTATTTTTTTTTTACCTATCACACCGTAACATTTGCAGATGAACACATATCAGGATATATTATTTGCACACTTGTTGAGCTTATTTGCATGGTCAGTTCATACAGTTAAATATTTGGACAGTGACACAATTTTTGTAATTTTGTATCCATACACCACCGCAATGGAGTTGAAATGAAACAACCAAGATGTGCTTGTAGTGTAGACTTTCAGTTTTAATTCAAGGGGATTATCAAAAATATCACGTGAGCCATTTAGGAATTACATCCATTTGTATTTAAAGTCCCTCCATTTGTATTATATTAGTATAATTTTTTTTTTTTACACAAGTCAGGGGATGGATACATGAATATTTAGAAGTTCTTGAATATGTCTTGGACTTAATTTACATCAATCAGTAAGAAATACCGTTTGGTAGTGTATGGTAAATTTGTGTGGAGCAGGCAGTTCTCAAAATCTGAGTGAATGTGCAAGAAGGAGACTAGTGAGGGAAGCCACCAAGACACCCATGACAACTCTGAAGGAGTTATAGGTTTCTCCAGCTGTGATTGGAGAAACTTTACAAAGTGCAACTTTTGTTGCATCACCAGTTATACAGCTTCACGGTGGAGCGGAAGAGAGAATCTGAGATGTTGGTCCCAGTTGTTCTCGCCTCAGACTCCTCCATTCGAGCCTTCCCATTAGTCAATGCAGGAATAGTCTCCTTATTTTACTATTCTCGCATGATAGAATCTTTTTCCACCCAATCTTTTCTCCTTCATTTGTGACCCAGACTTCTTGACCTTGTCTTGTCTTTGGCCTCCTTTTCCTCCTCCTCCTCCTCCTGATGTTTATAGTTTTAACCTTGTCCCTGTCTGATCTGACTCCTACCAGGTCATGTCACGTCTTACACGAACTCCTGGAGGCTGTTACAGTGACTAATTTTGCACCTTCTCAGGCATAATAATGCATTTATCTCATGCGGCACGCAACCAACATTCAAAATTCACAGACACACACTAATACACGAACACTCACACAAAAATGTAGCCATGCTCACACTTTCAAACGCGCACATGAACGATAAAAGCTCGTGGTTAATCTGTCCTTCCCCCCTCACCCCTCATCACACCCTCTTTCCAATCTCTGGGCTGTCAAGCAAAGTGTCACGGGGTGAGCTTTAGTGCCAAACCTCCCTGTAGACCTCTACCCCCCATTGACTATTACCAGATTCACTCAGCCGAAAAAACAAAGGGCACACAACGCAGGGAAGGCGGGAGAGCGTGAGCAGGAACAGAAGACGTTAATGCCTTCAGATTCTAAACTCCTCCAAAGCAGAGGCGAGGAGTTTCGATTTGCATGACATCCACACACTGAAAGGCAAACGTGAGTGTGTTATCGGGCTCCTCAGGGACGCTGTGTGTGCGCATGCCTTACAGTGTGTACTTTTCAGTAACTCGGCTGCCAAAAGTACCAAGCAGATATAACCTGAGGGTTCCTGAGCAAACAAATACATCCATACACCAAGACAGAGGAGCTGTCTGCATGTTCATCATATCAAGTTCTGACTTGCAAAAAGAAGCCTGTGCCAGGACTGCTGAGTTTTTACCTCCACAAAAGGCAGAAACAGTCAAATAAAGGAATGATGAGAACGTCGGGGAAACAAGCGAGAGCACTGAGTGGGAGTGCATGTACTCGCAGATAAACAGCAGGAGGAACAAGGAGCGTTTAGAAAGAGAAATATTTAAGGATGAGAATGCTTCACAGTTGTACCCCTGTGCATATATTTTGATATTCAATTTAAGTCATGATACAACAACTAATTTGAGCTTTAATTTATCAGTGAAGTCATGTTTTCTCATTTCAGAGTCTTACATCTGAGGCTACGCTGATTTTCTCTTTACATCATTATAATTAAACATCTCAAGCGTTGGGCTGCTGGTTGGATTAAAAAAAAGACGGGTGAAGATATTACCTTGCGCACTGGAAAATTCTGATTGACACTTTTCATTATTTTTCTGCCATTTTAAATGATTAATATTAATCTTTTTTTTTTTTTTAAATAATCAACATGTTTTCCCAGAGAAGACAAATTTCTATGTAGGACAGCAGCACACTAATTGTGTTATTTTCATACGCTTACACTTGATTATGTGTTTTCTTTTCAAAATGAAAGACTAAAGTGTGAAACAGATTTGTTAAAAAAAATACAAATTTCTAAATCTTCTCTTCAGCTTTACACACTATGGTTGTCTTTCGGCTGCTCTCAGGTGCCACAGCAGATAACATAGACATCTGCAAGTTTTCAACAGATGCCCTTCCTGACGCAACTCCAGGTTCACATGGAGAAACACACACAGCCCCTGGTGTCCCTAAGCAGTCTCCCAGCCAAGTAGTGATCAGGACCTACTCTGCTTAACTTCTGAGAGCTGACGGGATCAGGTGTACACAGAGCAGGAAGGCTGCTTCAGCTTTACACATTATACTCAACAAAAATATAAATACAACGCTTTCTGTTTTCCATTACTCACAAGTGGAAGTAAAAGATCTACAACTTCTTCTATGCACATGAAACGTTTATTTCCCTTGAATTTTATTCACAAATTTATTAAAATCCATGTTAGTGAGCACTTCACCTTTGCCAAGCTAATCTGTCCACCTGGCAGGTGTGGCATATCAACATGTTGATTAAATAGCATGATTATTGCACAGATTTGCCATGGACTGGACACAATAAAAGCCTACTCTAAACTGTGCAGCTGATCTTGAAAAAAGAGCTTTATTTGGGGATGAAGCTGGATGTAGCAATCCTGGGCTGGCATAGTTATACTTGGTCTGTGGTTGTGAGACTGATGGGAAATGACATTGGAGGCGGCTTACGGTGGTGAAATGAACATTCAGTTCACAGGCAACAACTCTGGTGGACATTCCTGCAATCAGCATGCCAACTGCACACTCCCTCAAAAAAGTTGTGTGGCTTTGTGTTATGTGATAAAACTGCACATTTTTTTAGTGGGCTTTTATTCTAACCAGTTCCAGACAAGTGTGCAATAATCATGCTGTTTAATCAGCATCTTGATACGACACACCTGCCAGGTGGAGGGATTATTTGAGCCCTTGAGAGGTAAAGTGGGCTATCCCACAAAATTAAAGTTGTCAGAAAATGAGCTCTAAAGTTGAAATGTTTTCAAAAAATCAGTGTGCCTACTCCATAAAAATGATCATTTTTAGGTATATCATTTTTATGGAGTAGGCACACTCATTTTTTGAAAACATTTCAACTTTAGAGCTCATTTTCTGACAACTTTAATTTTGTGGGATAGCCCACTTTACCTCTCAAGGGCACATCTTGGCAATGGTGAAGTGCTCACTAACACGGATTTTTAACAAATTTGTGAACAAAATTTGAGAGCTTTTTGTGTACAAAGAAGAAATCTTTTATCTTTTACTTCAATACATGACAAATGGGAACAAAAACGAATGTGTTGCATTCATATTTTTGTTGCATATATAAAAACTGCTGGGCAGCACGGTGGCTTAGTGGTTAGTCGTGATGGGAAAACGAGGCTTCATGGAGCATTTGGCATTTTTTCTGAGCCCACTAGATGGCAGTGTCTTTTCAGAAAAGAACTCAAAGCACAACACACTGCATCTAGTGGGCTCAGAAAAAATGCCAAATGCTTCATGAAGCCTCGTTTTCCCATCACTAGTGGTTAGCACTGGTGCCTCACAGCTGGAAGGTCCCAGGTTCGCTTTCGACCTGGTCCTTTCTGTGTGGAGTTTGCATGTTCTCCCCGTGTATGCGTGGGTTCCTTCTGGGTGCTCCGGCTTCCTGCATGCAGTTTAGGTGAATTGGTGACTCTAAATTCACCGTAGGTGAGAGTGTGAATGTGTTTATCTGTCTATATGTGGCCCTGCGATGGACTGGCGGCCTGTGCTGGGTGTACCCTGCCTCTCACTCAATGACTGCTGGGATAGGCTCCACCCCCCACCCCCTGTGACCCTTAATTGGCATAAGCGGGTATAGAAAATGAATGAATATAAAACCAGCTGACACTTAAAGAAGATTCCTAAAGTTATTCAGTTTTATGAAAGCAAGTTTTAATGTGTTCTGTGTCTCTCATATTTATCAAAATTTTGCCCTTTTAAATAGATGACAGCACCAGAGAATGACTGAATGGGATATCTTACATTTGTATTAACTCTGAAGCATCTCATCATTTCAACTCTTCCCGGAAGTGTTTTGAGCTAATTACAAAGTGGAATATAGTAAGTGGGTTATTAGGTAAGGTGTGAAAGTCTGTTAAATATCAAAGACATACACAGTGGCATAGAAAGGAAGAGGCAAGGACCAAGTGATAGAGAAAATGCCAAATGCGATTCTGAGAAGATCATGAGGTCATGTAGGGTCGGGTTAATTACCGCCATGAAAACACAGATCTCTAAACTATGTTTGATTACTGTGTATGTTGGATAAATCATTTTGCTACTTTATTGGTTGTCACCAGGCCTGTCACGATAATTACTTTGTCGTACAATATATAGATAGATAGATAGATAGATAGATAGATAGATAGATTATTAATCCTGAGGGAAATTGAATACAGTCTGTTGCTCACAAACCATCACACTCACATCACACAACACTAAAAGTACACAAAAACACACAAATGGATAAATAAGGTGATGTGCAAACGAAAAGAAGGCGATGTGCAAATGACAATAGACAAAAAAGAAAAAAACATGAACATGACCTTGATTATTTCTGCTGAGCTCGATGTTACCTGTTGTTTATACACATGTTTACATCAAGATATCACCAGCTTTTTAGCTACATGATGCCAGAACAAACAGCAGGCTTTACACTATACAATTATACAATAAGCGACTTGCGGATCTCGGGCCGCGTGGTGCATCGTGGGATCGGTATATTTTTTGGCTACCACACAACAGCTCAAGATGGCAGGAAGCAATACGGATAACTACGATTTAGATCAGTCTAATATTTGGAAAGTTGACAACTTAAAGTGTTTTTGCATTCGTTGTGGACTGCCTGTGACACCCAGGACTGTGTCCGGCAGTAAAGAAGAACTCATTGCTCTTGCATACGCAGCATCGGTCCAGAATCCACCGTGCGGTTTGATGAAGGAGGAAGAGAGCCAAGTTGTCAAAAATGACAACATGTTCTTGTTGACAGTTGGAGTTAACCAAATTTCCAACCCTTGGAAGACAACTGACGGACAACTGGACGAAGCCCAGGGCCTAAAACTGTGGCCGCTGTGCATGTCAGCCGATATAGCCGAATATTTGCTAAAGAGGGATGAGAAATCACTTCTACATCAGCTTCGTAATGACTGCAAGGAAAGTGAGTTAAAATGGAAGCTCATTTTTGAAACATTATATACCTCATGAGCTTGTGGTGTGACAAACTGAAGCTGGGCGATATTACAGTGACGAAAAAATATTAAATGTATTCTGCATAATAACTACGGAATAATCCGTCATGGTTTAAAAAATATTGACAAAATATCTTGCAAGAAACTTACCAATTTTGTCCATGTTTTACGTCTGTCTGGGTCTTTCTTCTCGGTAGGAAATGGAATTAAAACAAATGGAGGTTTACGTCGACATTTCTTCCTCTTGTTTTTTGGTCGTGCCGTACAATCCTATGTTTTCTCTGCCACCATTTTAGCTTATTACGTTAGTACAGCCGTATATAACACAGTGTCCACCAGTCACTGGTATACAAGTCTCTTAAGGCCTTTAATCACTGAAAATTCTTTAAAGTTCATGGACCACTGCATGTACTCGTATACAAATTTCACTGGCGCCGTGTTTTGTGTGGTAGCTGAAATAGTTCACTTGGAAAATCCTGCGCATGTGCAGACGCTTTGGGCAATTCGCTTATTATAGGACCTGATGCAGCATCTAAGCTGAATTACCAGAAAAAAAGACGAAACATGTTTTGCTGTCATTTCTGTTTGCAGTCTCTGTCGGCGTTTCACTGTGGGCAGAGGTCAGGCAGTTCCACCACACATGTGCACACACACACAAAGTGACAGTGAACCAGGTGAAGTTGCTACTCGAAGCTACTTAACAGATATTTTCGTATATTTGCATATTTTTGTGTCATAGTCATAAATCATTGACCATTTTCTTTTCTGTCCTTGTCTGTCTATAGCGAATAATGTTGGGAAATTATTATCTTAATGTTTTAATTTTGTTTTTATGTACTTCATAATTTATTATTTCCTTTTTAATTACTGTGCTTTGAATGTTTGGTGTTTTATTGTATTTCACTGTGTTTTGTGAAGCACTTTGTTTGCATTGTTTGAAAGTGCTATACAAGTAAAAACAGGCATTATTATTATTATTATTATAATTATTATTTGTGGTTTTGTGCTGACTGACATGTATTTCAGAAAAAAGTGTGCTCCATAGCATGAAAAAAGTGCTTCTCAGCATGGAAAAAATACACTGGTTGCACATGTGTTTTCAAACCTGGCACTTTTAGACTGCCGACCAACCAGTTTGGACTTATTAATGTTCATCACTGAAAAAGCCTGCTCGAACAGACATGTTGTCCCAAACATACAAAGTATCTTTGATGCAAAGGCTGTGATCTTTGTGTAATTTGGATTTTTGCTGACCAAATTTCTATGGACTTGCAGGTCAGCAACTTGGTTTTTTTGTACTTCCTGTTGATGGAGATGGTGCTGGATTTAATTAATTTATCATGTCATAGAAACGCCTTATTTTGCTAATTACACTGCATGTATAATACCAAGGTGTTAATAGTTTAAAAATATTTTATATAATCATAATCAGTCACATTTCTTACCCCCAGGAGAACAGCGAGTGGAGAGTCTTTTTTTTCTGCAGGTGCGCGCGGAGCTGCGCGTGTCTCGGCAGCAAACCCAGCTGTGTGTGTGTGTCGCTGCATTTTATTCCACACTTTTTATCGTCTCTGGACGTTTTTTAGACATCATTTTTTTGACAGTGCTCATTTAATTTGGGCTTTTTTGTGTGTCTATGCGCGCGTATGGCATGCGTGCCTTTTATTGATTTATTTTTTATTTGACTGACTTCTTTGACTCGCAGGGTTTGACAGGAGGTGCAACGTTTTAAA
>OMMV01158045.1:2222-12449 GCA_900302635.1 Chatrabus melanurus
GGGTTATACAGGAATCACCCTGTCCGTCTGTCCATCAACACCTCCTAAACCGTTTGGTGGGGCTCAGTGAAACTTCATACAGCGGTACATATGAAGACGTGCATGAAAGAAAAGAATTCCGGTCCACGGTCTTCTAGGGGGAATAATTGGACATATTTACAGAGTGTTAATTCAGGTGTTTCATCACAGAAGAAGCAGCTGGTATGGCAGAGCCGTGGTTTCACTTTGTCACTTTGATCACAGACGAGTGGTTGAGTTTTATTCTGACAATCTAACCTCATCATGGCAAAACCCCAACTGGTGGAGGGAGTAAACCTTGGTCTTTCCAGAGCTATGAATCAACAGGGACTGTTAGGATGCAGCAGTCAGACTGCTGACATTAAAGTTTGAACATTTTGAGAGTCGTGTCTTATTTGACACAGTTTGAATCACAAACCATGTCACAGTTTTACAAGCAGAAAAGAGGCATGTTTTCTTCCATCCTGGTTCTTCATCGAAGCAGGGAAACTGCACGGCAGAACAAAGAGAGTAGAAAAGTAGCAGTGGCGTGGTCTTCTTTTCAAGCTGGTTCCCGCTAATTCAGCTTCCTGTAGCCAAACGGTCTCTGCCCGTCACACATGAGACACTTTACTGTCACGTTTTTATCAGAAAGGAAAACTCAGAAAAGTTCTGTTTGTGCAGCTCGGCCAATCACAGCCACATGATGGCGCTTCTGCAGCAGCTTTTATACAGCGAGTCACTGTCTCTGTCCTGGCGGGATGTCATCGTCCCTGTGGTTCGACATGTGGTCCAGACTGTGCGGCCTGATGTGCGCAACTGTGACGATGACATGGACATCCGGCAGTTAGTCCACATCAAGAAGGTCACAGACTGTCCAAATCTTTCAGTGCTTAGTAACGTACTTTTTTACATAAGGAAGACAATCAGTTTGTGGTCTTCACCTAGTTTCAGATGTTAACTTCATCCCTTTGTGTGGTTCAGATTCCAGGAGGAAAGAAGTTTGACACGACTGTGGTGAATGGTTTTACATGCACCAAGAACATTGCACACAAGAAGGTAGCACACGCTCCTCTCTTCATCCCCGTTCCTTTCCTTCAAGCTGTGTATTTCTTACAGACACTTTATGTTTGTGTGTCCAATTCAGTCCACGTACTGTGTCCTGCCTGAAATCCATTTAGGCCTTGTTCACACTGGCAGTAAAGTCCAGTTTATGTGTGTATCTGATTTGAATCTGATCCCATGTTGCAAATCTGAACAGTCAAAAGTTGCATGAAATCCGTTTTTTCCAAATCGGATTCAAGCCTCATTCATATGTGGTTTGAAATGCGATTCAAATCACATTTCTGCAAATCCGTTTTGGTCTGTCTGCTCAAATCGGATTCCGGGTGTGTTTTGCTACATCTGTGACGCCTCACGCTGTGTTGGACTTGGACACACACGGCAGTCGCACACACAGTCTGGTGCGTTGGTGTTTTTACACCCGGCACCGTTTCAGCTGCTGCTCACTCTTTCCACATCACTTGTCTTTGAAACAGGCTTTTATTCCACATTGTGTGTTTTCTGTGACTGTTTTTGGACGTGACTTTTACAGTGCGCCTTCAGTGTGGGCTTTTTTGCGCATGTGTGTGTGTGTGTGTGTGTGCATTTTTTTTTAATGTCTCGTTTAGCTGATCCAGCCATCACCCGACAGCACACCCCGTGTCGAACCTTCTGTAATATGTAAACTTAATGTATAAATGCATAGAAACTCGCCATCAGTGATGATTATTTTTATAATCCACATCCTGTGAGTCACAGAGCTCTGTGTGGGGTTAGTTGCAGCGTTCAGACACCAGACAGCAGTCATGTGACTGTTTCCATGAGTGTGACGTTTCATTACTATAGCAACCGATGTGGATAAGACTGAAAATGCGGATTGCCACACAGACACACAGACCGGTTCTGGTCACTTGTTGTATATAATGTGGACAGTCAATCAGTGAGATCAGATTTGAATCAAATATGCAATACAGGTATGTCATTTAGTCGCTGCTCCGCAAAAATCCACGTATTTGGATAGGACGATTGAGCCACAGCTTGGGCAATTTATTGATCCCCGCCCACAGCCACTACAGACGCCCCGCTGATTATCCGCACGGCTCTGGTCAATCTTTATTGTGTTTTAATTTTAGCTTAAACTGTAGCTGCATCAAAATATCTGAGCAGCCAAAAAATGTGTGAGGCTCTGCTTCATTCACAGGCAGCACGCAGCCAAATAAAGCAATGCTCTATAGACAGTCCTTTTGACATCATACCGGCAGCATTAAATAATTAACACCTTTTACTGGACTTTCTATGACTGAGAAAGAAGTCACACACATGAAAAATATAAATACTATTTTTTTTAAGCGATTGAAAATGGTCACATGACTGATGTCGGGTTACAAGAAGTCACTTTCTGCTGTTGACTTTCACCAAACGCTCACGGAGCTCTGTGACACACAGGGTCTGGATTACACTAAAGGAAAAGCTGATGTGATAGTCTTAAGCTTATATGTTATAAAACATTTGACAGGAGGTGCAGCTCACTGCTAGATCAGCTACGAGCCAGTCAAATAAAAAAAATAAAAGGCGCGCACACAATAAAAAGCCCAAGTCAAAAAATGACGTCCAAAAAACGGTCACAGAAGATAAAGAGTGTGGAATAAAACGTATACAGATGGAACGCAGCCACAAACACACAGCTCCGTCTGCTGCCGTGACGTGCAGCAGCTCCACGCTCACATGCAGGAAAAAAAACTCCTCCCACTCCACTCCTGGAGGTAAGAAATGTGGCCGATTACAGGATTATATATTTTTGTTATTGTTGTCACACAGTGCGTCCTTCATGATATGACACACCTGACAGTTCCTGCTGTCTCCGGACTGTCAGGTTGTGACGGTTATCAAAGCACTACAGAAATAAAAACCTGTTGGTTCTTGTGTTTTCGGATAATCTACTGATTGGTGCTGATTAATGGCGATGAGGACTCTCATTTCCAGATATTGGTTGTTAGTTTCTAAGTCAAGCTGTCAGAAAGGGGTCAGTCAGCCCAGTGACATGTGGCAATAAATCTGATTTGAACTGGCAGTCTGAACAAAGCCTTAGTCTCATAATATGTTGTTTTTTTTCAGTACTTGGTATGAATAGGTCCAAACACTGGTCAAGCTGTCAGGTTTTGGGGCGTACACTGGTACTGTGCTTTGCTACATCCACCACCTCATGAAGCTGCTTTGAGTCCTGACATGCAACCTCCCAGGTAAAGCTGTGGAATGTCCTTATATCCTCAAAGACCCCTCGATCAGTCTCGTCCTTGTCGGCCCTTAGTTCCTTCAATGCCCTCTTCCTCAGCAATCTGTGCAGTCCACAGTTACTCCTAGCTGTGAGCTTCTGATATATAGAGTCCTCTCTGACAGGACAGGACGACAGCAGTGCAGGACACACGGGACTCCAAAGGCTGGTGTTGCCTGTCAGTAAAGACCCTGAATTTCTGCATGAATCTCCAGCATCTGCCCAGAACATCAGAATCTCCTTAGCTGCATCTTTAATATTGCAGTGTCATGTCCATTGAAGCAGCTCTGAACTTCTGGTTCAAGCTGGAACAAGGATAAAGAAACTCATTGTCCTTGACTTTTTGAAAAGTGAAAGAGCACTGAGTCCTGTTTACCATAGTCCCTTATTCTAACACATTCCAGAAATCTTCTTTCTCCTTCATCTCACAACCTACCTGTGGGGGACATATGTACTGATGACATTGTGCACCCCTTGGAAATTGAAGGGGTGATGACATTCATCATCACCCCTTCAATTTCCAACTTCACATTCATCACCCTGTCAGACACTCTCTTAACCTCCAACACACTCTTATTATGCTCTTCCTTTAGAATGACCCCAACACCATTTCTCCTCCCGCCCACACCATGGTGCAACAGTTTGAACCCACCTCCGATGCTCCTGGCCTTACTTCCCTTCCACTTGGTTTCTTGTACACACAGTATATCTACCTTTCTCCTCTGCATCATATCAGCCAACTCTCTCCCTTTACCAGTCATGCTACCAATATTCAAAGTCGCTGGTCCTGGACATACCTGTACCATCTTCTCCTCCAACACCTCCTGGCAAAAATAATGGAATCAGCACACAGACAGGCACGTAGCTACGCTGAGGCAGCCAAGGCGGTCACCTCAGTAGAAATTTTAAATAAAATAAAAAAGTTTGGCTCAACCTTGGTTTTTCTTCTATTATTAAAATGTTGTCATGCCTGCTGTAAGATTTATTGATAAATCCCTTATTGCATAAGTTATTCGGAGGGGACGGGCTTTATGGGGAGGTGGGATGAAGTCATTATTAGATGAGGATGTTCACCCAGATTTCTTACTTCATAGCAAATAAATCGTAGAGAAGACAAAACAATTTTTGTTCAATAGCTGAACATACTGACTTTGTGAAACATCCTTCAACCAAATGAAGTATAATTGTATGAATTAAATGTGTATTGTTTTGCAGAATAAGTAGAGGAAACCATTATGGAATTAAAGCTGTAACCAGCGATGATCAGGCCCTCGAACTCCACGCCATTCGGGACCTGTGGCGACCACAGCCTCGACGCCAAACGCTGCCTGGCAGAATTTGAAGATGATCTGATTAATTCCCTAGGAGGAGTTTGTTAAAGTACAATGTGTGAAGATCGCAAGAAAATGGCCGCTAAATGCAAAATGTCTGACTTCTTGTTGGGTTTAGAGTATGTCATCAGGAGGCTTTTTTGTAGATCTTAATATCATACACGAGTACCAAATTTTGTAAACGTAGGTGTAACATACTGTGAGGGCTGCTTCGTTGAATATTTGTAGGGGGCGCTATTTAGGTATTTTGCCACACCCGTGTGCATATTGACATATAGACATGCTCTGGCTGCGACTCTCATCAAACGTGTGAAGTTTGGAGCTGATTGGACAAAGTATGTTTGCGTTATGACAACTTCCTGTGTCATGGCGAAGGATCAAAGTTCACTGCGCTGCCACGACCACGCCCTTTGGTGAAAACTCACAATATTGACAATAATGCATCATCAAGGTTACAGCTCCTCTGACCAAATGTGAGGAGGATGTGATTCATGTGCTTGGAGAAGTACATCAAAGCATAGAACATGTCATTTCCTGTTGCCAGCAGGTGGCACTGTGACTAAAACTGAATTGTGGCATTTACCTGTCTTTAGGTAAATAGACTCTCATCATTCATGTTATGTTTTGGGCAGATTGCACAATGTACCGCCGCGTTATAACAACTTCCTCTTTCATGGCGAAACATGAAAGTTCGCTGCCCCACCATGGCCACTCCCAGTGACGAAAACTCAAGCTTTGAGCAGCGTTTCATCACAAAGGTCTTATGATGTCACAGAGCACATTTGAAGTCGATCTGATTAATTCTCTAGGAGGAGTTCGTTAAAGTATGACACGTGAAAATTGCCCAAAGTGGCCGACTTTCTGTTGGGTTTCGGGTTTTGCTTCAGGAGACTTTTGTGTTCACCTGGACGTGATATACATGCTGACTGAATTTCATACAACTACCTCAAACCTGCCACCCGGGCTGCTCTGTAGGGGGCGCTATTGAGCCATTTTGCCACGGCCATTTGAAAGATGCTTAAAACATCAAATTTTTCACCACAACTGACGTATTTGCAAAGTGTCGTGAGTCTTCGAGCATCTTTAGCTCCTCTAAAGTGTGATTTTACTTTGGCATAGAAAGAACGAATGTGATGTAATCAAAGAGGGTCCTCGCCCCGTGAGTGTTTGGACCCTAAAGATCAACCATAAGAATCCCAGCGCGTGCTTCGTCTGTCCACTGAGCGTTATTGTTGATGCGGATTAAAATCTCATAGCTACACGGAACTGAAACAAACCTTAGTATGTCTGTCTCATCGCAGTGCTGTCGATGGATCAGTCCATTATCACGTCAGGAAATGCTTTTGTCCAAACACTGGGCCCCTGAAGCGTTCTCTGGATTGTGTGTTCTTCGGGGGTCTGTGGTGAGGGTTCTGATTAATTTGACCTCCTGTTGCAGAGCTGCTAGCCGCTCTAAGTTTTGCTCATTGACGACACGTTTGACATTCCCCCTCCACGGCTCTTTGCCTTTTAGGGGATCTCGCGGTCCGGATACGCTGGCTGTGGCAGATGGAAGGCTGCTTTCTGGAGGTTGGAATGGACCTCTGGTCTGTGTGGATGGTTGCCAGTTGGGACCCAAATGTGTTGGTTGGGGTTGTGGATGCGTAAAGATGCAGCACCAGCACACAGTCCTTGACCTGACCTGACCTGACCTGACCTGACCCGTCACATGGTCCAGCTTTATAAAAATGTTCTGCTGGCTGTAGAACTGGTTTTGTCCATAATGCACTGATGGACATGATGAACGTTTTTGATGATGTGTACCTTTAAGACACGTTTCCTTCACGTTCTTGGATCTGCCATACTTTCCTTTTCAGTGTGGGCCATGGTGGGAACTGTGTTTACTTGCTATGTGAAAACATGAAGCTGATCAGGATCAATAGGGAAACAATCTGATGTCTCATATTTTGACTTGGGTCAACTTATTGATGGTTAACAGGACAAGTTGTGTTCATGTTTCTCTGTAAAATCCAGCTTTAATCACTTAGTTTGTGTCACCAGATGAACACTTACATCAAGAATCCCAAGATCTTGTTGCTGAAGTGTTCCATCGAGTATCTTTACAGAGAGGAGACCAAGTTCACCTGCATTGACCCCATCGTCCTACAGGTCAGTAAGTCGCTCCGCCCACAGCTAACAATCTTTAAAGCATGTTCTCTGAAGGACGGCCCCTTTTGTCTCTGCCTCAGGAGCGGGAGTTTTTGAAGAACTATGTGCAGCGTATAATGGACGTGCGTCCTAACCTGGTGCTGGTGGAGAAGACAGTGTCTCGTATTGCTCAGGACATGTTGCTGGAGCACGGCATCACGCTGGTCATCAATGTCAAGCCTGTCAGTGCAGCGTCCATCTTCTCTTCAGATCATTATTTTCATGATGCTTTAACTTTTAAAAAAGTGGAAACGGATAAAAACGGTCAACAGATCTGGAGTGATGTGGTTTTGTTTTTGTTTGTTTTTTAAACTGGATTAGAAACCGTGTCTTAACTTTGCGTTGTTACTTTTACTCCATCATTGCTTGTTACATAAGCTCTCAACTTGACTAATATCAACTCTCTTATTTCTTCTTTGTCTTTGCAGCAAGTGTTGGACAGAGTGAGTCGTATGACCCAGGGAGACCTGGTCATGTCCATGGACCAGCTCCTCACCAAACCTCGTCTGGGGACGTGCCACAAGTTTTACCTCCAGTCCTTTGTGCTGGCCAGCGGTGAGCAGCACATCTTACCGCTCTCGGCAGCAGTGAGTGTTTGTGAGATGTTTGAGGAGGAGCTTTGTGTGGTTTCAGATGAGGTGAAGACGCTGATGTTCTTTGAGGGCTGTCCCCCTCAGCTGGGCTGTTCCATCAAGTTACGCGGTGCGTCAGAGTATGAGCTGGCCCGGGTGAAGGAGATCATCCTACAGATGGTGTGTGTGGCCTACCACTCCCAGCTGGAGATCTCATTCCTCATGGACGAGTTTGCAATGCCGCCCAGCTTGGCCCAAAGCGCCTCTTTCCCCTGCCTGCTAGAGGGCGCTACTGCACAGGAAGACGGAGACAGAGACAGTGAAGCCGAACAAAATGTGGGAGAGAGTCCAGAAAAAGGTGCAGGAACTGGGACTGGAGATTCTGCAGCGGTCGGGCACCAGGAGGAGGAAAGGCTGGCCTCAGAGCTCTTATCCAAGATCGGTGAGACTGACAGCATCCAGGTGATCCCAAAGTCCCCTTCAGGAGCGAAGGCTCCAGAGACGGTGACATCCACACCATTTTCTACCGCACCCACACCATCTGTGTCCATTTCATTGCCTTTCTTCATGGACGAAGACCAGGAGAAGGCGACAGAGACTTTAATCAGAGAGTCAGAGGGCAGTCCTGGGGAGGAGGGGGAGTTAGTAGGTGTGAATGGGGGTGAAGGTTCAGATGCATCCACGGCCAGGTCATTCCGGGACCCTCTGCAGGACGACACGGGGCTGTTTGTGGCAGAGCAGGTGGCGTCATCTGATGACCGTCTAAAGTCCATTTCTGCTGTCTTCAAGCAGGAGCTTAAGGACGTTATCCTGTGCATTTCTCCCTTCATCACCTTTAGAGAGCCATTCCTGCTCACCCCTGCTGGCCTGCACTGCCCCAGCAGGGACTATTTCCCAGAACAGGTACATAGCTGTTTTCTGGTTCCTGTTAATCGATTCAGTCTGAATTTATTTATTTACTTTAATTCTTTGCAGCATTTTTGTGAACCTGTCTCCTCTCGTAGGTCTACCTGTCACCCCTCCTAAACAAGGACTTGAAGGAGCTGGATGGGCGCAGAAAGCGGCAGCTCCTGAAGGACTCGGCCTCCTTCTCCCTGCTCAGTGGCCAGCCCAATGGAGGTGCGGTGCCGCGGCCCATCGATGTCCTGCCCTGCCACAGCCTTACCAGCACTCGCATTGTCGAGCAGCTGGGCAGCAGCCAGGATCTGGCTAAGATGCTGGCTGACTACCGAGCCAAGGGTGGTCGCATCCAACAGAGGGAACCTGTTGACCCGTTCTGCACGGTCAGTGCCCGGGCTTCTGTCACCAACCTGAGCAGGATGGGGGACGCAGCGCTCAGGCAGCCAGTGAAAGCTGACAGCGAGGAGGAGAAGCCAGTCAGACAGAACGACATGAGACTGGCCTCCAAGGTGAGACTGCAGCTGGTCCACATTAGTATAAACTGCAAACAGACCCAAAGCTTAGCTTCGAAGGACGCTGGACAGTAAGGGACATCACAGGATGCACCGCGCTGAAAAAACAAAAATCAAACAGCTGAACAGACGGATGTACGTCTGCTGTCCTAACTGCCCTCTGGTCACAGACCTGGCTGTTTCTGAGCCAGCGTGTCTCATTCTCTGGACTTAGGTATTTGGTATCCCAGTTCACAGAACTATTGTGTTTAGTGCTTTCCCTCAATTCCATGTCATCCAAGACTGTTGCTGCTCAGTATTCCCACTTCCTGAACCCTCTGACTGATGGTAAGTCCTCTGCTCCTGGTGGAATAACTCACAGGACCCTGATGGGGTCTGAGCCAAAGAGGAACTCAGATTGGCTCCGTGTTTAAATCAGTTTCTCACCCCCACGACAGACGTCACTGTTTCTAAAGTCAGTCATACGCGCCACGTCGTCTCTGTGCTCCGCTACGTTATTCTGCCTTTCACACATGGAACATGAACGCAGCGTGCAGCGTTTGGGGTTCATGTTGTTCCGCTGCAGGTTTTGGGTGAAAAAAAACCTTCAAACGTACTCGTAACTGTGATTCTGTCAAAGAAATGCAGCACAGATGCTGTGCGTGCGCGCGCGTGCGTGCCTGGCCTCCAGTTGAACATGTATGTAATGACCTAAATGAATGAAGTAACTGTTGATTGAGATCATTTCCATGATTGATGTCAAATGTCTGCATCGTTTGCTGTCTGCGCTCTGTGACCCGTTAATTAACATTATGACAACGATAACAATGAGCTGTGATAAGTCCACTGAATGACAGAAGAACCAGCATCATGCGCTTAGCTGACACAGAACGGTGGACCGGTGCGCACTAACGCCGTCTGCGCCTGCTGAACTTAAAGTCTGAACACTCCCCTCGTCAAAGTCTGTTCTTTTTACCATGAGCTCACTTTACTCAGGTAGGTTGTGGCGTGACGGCTGCTACTGCCTGTTGCCTGGGTGTCATCCCCACTTAGCTTTTGAAAGAAGCCTTTGACACACGCAGAGCATCCGTTCCATCAGCTGCTGCCTGGACATCAGATTTGTCCGTTCATGCTTTAAGGACACAGTGATCCAGTCTCTCCTCAAAAAACTCTCTGGATCCCGATCAGTCTGCCTTTGAATGTAGCCAGTGTTCAGTCACTTCTTAATGTGCGCTATTATGATTTTTAGGATTGATCAAAGATTCATCACCCAACATTTGATTTAACTCCAGATCAGAGTCTGTTAAGTTCCAGTCTGGATTCAGATAAAGCAGTGAACCACAAAATGTATATATTTTAGCTTTAACAATGTGACCGGGGTGTGAGGGGCAATCAGAATTTTGCGCATGCTGTTGCACGATGGTTGAGAGTCACAT
>OMMV01158065.1:4176-17940 GCA_900302635.1 Chatrabus melanurus
GCAGATTCATACTGTTCCTCTGGTCTAAAGACTTGTATATTTCCTGGATTTTTAAAAGCCTTAAAATGTGACTTTGTACCAAAGCAGACTCAACAGTTCCAATTTTTTTTTTATAAAGATGATTATTGATTATTTTTTAATGGACTGGTCATGTCTCTTTATTAAAGTTTCATGAGGTTTTTAGTAATCTAACCAACAAATAAACACAAAATTAATTCATTTTAGTGTTAAATAGAGCACTATTAATCCAGGTCCATAAACCAATGTGTTTTTACTTCTTCCAACAGCACTCAGGGTGGGGCAAAATGTTACACATCTAGGCTCAACAGTAACTCTTGTCTGACTGCGCTGGACACATCAAATGTCCTGTGGTCTCTTACGTGTCCGACTGGCAGGCAGCGTCAATGCGTCTCATGATATAACGATGTCTGTTTCGATTGGAGCTAGCACGTATGCTAACGCCGTAGCAATGTGAGCTGGAGTGCGGTCACTTTAGAACAGAGAGCAATGATTCAGCGCAGTGTGTGTTCTTGGTGGCAGTAAGGTGAAAGCTTCCAATAAGAAAACTGAGCCTCGGTGGAGTGCTGAAGCCTGGACTCCCAGCCAACTGCTTCACAAAAAGCTTGGTGAACTGAAACTTCATTTAACAGCTCATTAGTAGGCAACTGACATCTACTGGTCGAATAATATGTAGCACAATATGATAGTATAAGCTGGAGGCCACACTGCACAATTTCTGTGGACATGTAACGGCAAGTAATATTATAGTCGTTACTGATACTCAGACATCGCATCACCCGTGCCTTATAGTGTGAGACAGATCCATGCAAATTAATTATTGGTGATTCAGATACAATAATATATGATTCTGTGTGGACATGAGAGTTGATTGTTGTCTAAAATGGAACCACTTTATCTTTGATGAACACACTGTAACAGCTGGAGGGTGTGATAGTCCAGTCGAAATTGAGAGAAGTGTGTTTGGTGGTATGGATGATGTTTTTTTTATTCTGGTACTCTGGTATGTCCTGCGCAGGAATCAGCTGGGTGCCACTCTGGCACCCTTGGGGATTTTTTTTATGGGTTACACAAGGGTCAAAATTAAAAATAAAAAAATCCTCCAATCATATTGAAACATATACCATATTATTTGCCTGATCATAAAGATTCTAAAAAGGTATAGTTTGGACTATCTGTGACTGAATGTTATGGAGTTATGGGGTAAAAACAGCAAAAATGGTGACAAAGGTCAATTTCAATTTGTGTACGGTCAAAAGTTATACTTGCTTCAACTTTGGTAAAAAGTGGGGCAAATTATTGGTTGAGCTAATAGCATCAATAAATGAAATGGTTTTGACTGTGTTGAATGCTTGGTCTCCAGAGTAATGGTCAAACAAGGTCAACGTCCATTGGATACTATGACATAAGACATATGTTACCCCGTAATGTGATAACTAAGCATAACAGATGGTGCAAACTATTCCTTTTTATAACCTTATTAGCTCAACCTATAATTTGCATCACTTTTTACCAAAATTGGACCAACTATAACTTTTGACCCCTACACAAATTGAAATTGACCTTTGTTGCCATTTTTGCTGTTTTTACCCCTTAACTCCATAGCATTCAGTCATAGATAGTCCAAACTATACCTTTTTTGGAATCTTTCCGATTAGACAAATAATATGGTATATTTTTCAATATGATTGGAGGATTTTTTTAAATTTTGACCCATGTGTAACCGATAAAAAAATTTCCCCAAGGGTGCCAGAGTGGCACCTGGCTGATTCCTGCTCAGGACATGCCAGACTACCAGAATCAACAATAAAAAACACACTTTGCCCCTAAAATCCCATTTGGCCACTGGACTATGACCCCAATGCAGAGAACAGACCAGATGTTAAGTCCAACGTTCTTTATTTCGTAACTCGGAGATGGTCCAGGGTCAAACACAGGTAAGCAGTCCACAGGCAGAGGTGTCAGTGAGGGAGCAGGCTGATGGGTAGATGCAGGACAAGCAGATGGTCGGAACACAGAGATCAAACAAACCAGGGCAATAGTTCAAAACAGCAGGCAGGCTCAAAGACCACAGGGAGGAAGTGTAGTTCTGCAACAGGAGACCAAACTTGGAGAATACAATATAAACAGCACACTAGGAACACAATGAAACAACAATTGAGAAGCATGCCGGAAAATCGTCTGTCAATCCAGCAAATGCTAAAGGCAGAGGGAGGAATTTAAATGTTGTGAGGGTGATTACAAATGGAAAACAGCTGTGAGTACTTGACCTAATCCAAAACATGTGTACAGACTAGACAGGGGATAGTGCGACAAGAGGACACCAGAGGGAGCCAGAGACCAGTGAGAGATGGAGAGAGAAGCCGTGAACCCGGAAACCAGTGAACAGGAAGCAAAGATGCATGGAACAAACAAAGAGGAGACGTCAAAGCAATAGCACAAGAAATACCCAACAGAGGAGAAACACATGAAGATAATCAAACACAGAGTGAAATATCTTAAAAAGGCTCCTGGAACAAACAACACAGAAGAGGGCAACAAAAGTGGAACGCAAGGGACGAAAAACATGGGGAAGCAACAACAAGGAGTAATAAATCACAGGAATATAATGATGGGAGACACACCAGCAAAAACCCAGAGATCAGAATAAAACACCACGAGAACCATGACACAAACCCTTCCACCATGTTTAATCGATATTGGCTCCAACCTGCTTTACTGAAACGGTTATGACCTTAAGTTTGAAATTTCACTGTCCGCAAAGGTCATGTCACCAATAGAAAGGTGATATTTGACTTCATATTAGTATTTAATAGTAACCATATGTGCATCTTTAACCAATCGCATTCTAAATATGTCTGATATTTATATATATCAACCTTGTCCTTGGGCGGCCCTAAGTCATTCCAGAAAGTTTGATCCAAATCAGCTCAATACACAAACGGACACATGAGACCAAAGCAATACCTCTACATGCACTACTACGCACAGATGCAATGATGTAAAAGAAAGTGCTTCTGGTAATTAGATACCATCATTGTGTAGCGTAGTCATGGACTGCAGATCCTGGAAGATGAGAGAAGAAGTAGAGTAAGATCCTCCTGGACTCATGGGGCGTGTTTATGGAAAGCAGGCAGAGTCAGCTGGTAGAGGTCTGCAGTCTTTGAGAGCAGCATCCATCTACTTTGACATTAAGAAATCACAAAGGCAGTAACTACGTCTATCTATGTATCTGCAGCTACAGTCCAGCCGGCAGAGCAGTTTATCCACCAACTGAAGGGTCTTCAGGTTTGGTGCACGTTGCACCTCCGACTCCACACAAATGTGTGAGGGAAAAAAAAGAACAGCTGCAGCAAATATGTCACCTCAACTGCCTTTACCTTTGCAGGAAACAAGTTATACAGTTTTTTTTTGTAAAGATTTAAGGTGCAGTCATGTTTTTTATCTGTTGTCCTTTCCTGATGTTTGTCCATCAGAAAAAAAAACAACTTTTTCCTCCAATATGCTTCCTTGTGCTCGCACAGAAGAACAGAAATCCTCTTCAACATGCCAGACGTTTGATCTGGTTTCACTTTTATCACCTCCTGAGCTGAGAGTCATTCCAGCTTCAGAGCAAATATGTGCCAGTTTGTCGGCGTGCGCTCGTGTACACGTTCGTGCATCACAGCGTTTCTTTGCTTGCAGTCAAGTTGTTTGTATTGATTGTGTGGGGATTCTCTGCACATCCTGTCCTCTCCCCTCATTCTCCGAAAGAGAGGGAGAGAGAGAGAGGAAGGAGGGTAAATATAGGGACTGAATGAATGATAGATGGACAGACAGAGAGCAGGGGTTAGATAAAGAAAAGCAGATGGAGAGACAAAGACGATGAGATCAAGTGTTTCCTGACGAGGACCTGACAGGTGGATGCTTTGTGAGGAGGGACCGGCAGGCGCTGGCTCTTTATTTCACTCGGCTCCACTATCTTTTATTTGGCCCTCAGGCTACAACATTATGCCGCTGTGTGCGAGAGACACGGTGTGGTGCGTTTGCTACAATGTGGGCTCCATGGAAAACTGATTTACCCGCTGTCATGTTTGTTTTTACACTTGCCTTGCGGTTTGCCAAGGCCAGCCTTGGGAGGAAACTAAAGTCAGCGCAAACAGATGTTTTGAATATTATTTATATTACTGTCGATTGACTCCAGATCACAGCATTAATCAGCAGATGTGCCACAAAGGTTCCTCAGTTGAATGCAAAACTCAAAAAAAAAACAAAAAAAAAACACTGCTGACGGGGAGCAATCCTCGAGATTTGCATTTGGATTAACATTATTGTTAATGAAAATTAATGCAATGTTTCACAATTTTCTTTGTAAATTCACTGGTTTAACCCTTTCAATACTGAATACAGTCCTTCAAATTAAAGTTATCTGTTGGGTATAAATGTCGATTTTGTGATCAAAACCACCATTTGGAATTACCCATAATGCACTGGGGTCAAAGTGCTCTCCAAATATAAAAGAGGTGCTCCTATAATACGGAATAGATCCAAATGCAAGGGCTTTTGGAATGCTTATGTTCCAACAGGATATGTGTAAAAAAATTTGGGACACGTGTCCTGTTAGTACTGAGAGGCTTAAGGGCAAAAGGAAACCATTTTCACTTTTGTCCCTTGTCACCCTGTTTTACGGCAACTTAATTTTATGCCTGAATAATGTATGTTTCATTTGCTGGTTATCTGTCACGGAATATTGTGGAAGACATTATCGCCACCTTACATATCAGGGATAGCAGATGTTTGTTCTCCTGCTTTAGAGCGCAGTTTTATATTTCTTCCCAAATTTGGAGCTCTTTGTACACGTTTTTTACCCAACAATGTAGATCGTCTACTGCATAGGCGAGGCTGAAGCTGGGAACACTGTTGGAAACCATTAGTAGAGGAGCTTGGACCACCCCCTTTGAACCCAGTGTTTTTAGGTTCCTTAGATAATCCCATAACACATTGAGGATGTTCCCAAAAAATAAAAAACTGGCCTCAAGCCAGGACTAGGTGGAGAGATTATATCTCCTCACTGGCCTGGGAGCGCCTGGGGATAACCCCAAGTCAGAGTTGGCCGAGGTTGCCAGGGAAAGGGAAGTCTGGGGCTCTTTGCTAAAGCTGCTACCCCCGCGACCCGATTTCGGATAAGCGGTTGAAGATGGATGGATGGCCTCAAGCCAGATACTCAAGATGGTGTCCAAAATGGATTTATTCTGGAAAGAAATTTGCCGTTACTTACATTACTTTGTCTGAGGAATCTTTCATGGAGCCACAATGTTCAGCGATAGGAGAAAAATAGATTTGTGTCTCAACTGTGATTGATTTGCTATATGAAGTAACAAAGCTTGGAGAACGCCACATCCTCTGCAGGTGCTGATTCCAACATTTTAACCAGGGGTTGTAATTCAATTGAAACATGTCTTCAGTTGGTTCTGTGAAGAGAAATCTGTACAGCATACCTCTATATTTGTGTTTGGAAACTAGGGTTAGGATGACTCATCATAATAGTCGACTATAACTCGCTAGTACCCAACGAGACAGCTACGTTTCTTCCAGTCGACCAGTCAGGTAATTCAAATAGAATGATAGGGTAAATCATGAATCAGAATAACCCTTTTCCAGATAACTTTCTAATTTTCAAATAATTAAATTTGACACCCATCCACCACAGTTCCATCAGAGAGACTATTTTAACCAACACAGGCCAACATCCACCAGCAACTAGCATTGCCTTTTAATTAAGGGCTGTGAATAGTACCCCAAATATTGTTTCCATGTACTGTAGTTCACTGCGTTGTCATATTTTCAACTTGAAGTTCTATAGTCATTTTTTTTTAAAGTTAAAGTAAACTTGGAGTTTTGCCGCTTAGATTTGACCATATTCATTTGTTGTCAAGATTAGTCTTTGACTAGTTCACTACTCGACGACTAATGGTACCCGACTAGTCGAATAATGATTTTCATTTAGTGGGTATCTCACCTGCGATTATTATTTGTTTTTGCTTTGCGGCCAATTTGCAATGGTAATCGCAAATTTGCGCTTTTTATTTTCAAAAAAAGCCTCTCCATTGCAAAAATTGTGGCTCTGACTTGAATTAGTAAATCTGCAGTTCTGTATCAAATCTGTCTTTTAGCACGCAAGTGCCACACCATCTTCTCATAATGGCCGCAAAGCCCGTAAAACTCTCACCTGTAGTGGCGAGGGGTTTGTGATGCACGCGACAAAAAGGCTAAATATATTGCAGCCATGCAGACTTGTTATTGCAGTGAGACAGTCGCGCGAACATCTCGCGTATCTTTCGCGACAATCACATGTTTAAAAAAAAAAAACGTAAAATCAGGTCGCAATTTTACTGCATGCGAAAAATCGCAGTTGAGTTACCCCTTTAAGTCATTCCAACCCTATTGGAAGCCACTGCTGTACTCTGTTTTTGCTCCAAGTGATTCTTGGAGGCTCCGTCTACAACAAAAAGTACACGGGCAGATTACGGGCAAAAAAAAACAATTCGATGTCGGACGTCTTCTGGCGAGGGTTAATTGTTGTCAGGGATGCAGTCAAAGCTTTATCTGTCTGGCTCTCTGTATGATGTGATTAGATGCCCAGAGCCACTGGTGCCACAGAGCGAAGACTATCAACTCTGTCCCTAAAGTAATAGCTTCTCCTCCACTTAATTAAGGAACTCACTCTGTATTCCATGTGAGAGAAGGACGGAGGCCCGGAAAACCGAGCACACTGTGTGTTTGTGAACACATCTGTCCCATAAATCTGTCCCATAAATCTACTTATGATTAACAGCTTTAAAACAGTTAAATAATGAGTGGATGTTGGGTTTTTTTTCTTCTTTTTTTTAAGATCCAGAGAAAATCTCTATGCATGTTGATCTGATGTATTTTTTGAATGCTGTGTAAAGTGCAGTAATCTGTACATGTGTACTTGGATTAGGAGACGGGATGTGGAGGGACGTCTTCTGTTTGCATGCTGCCAAGTAAATGTTTACACCACCTCAAACAACTAAATTATATTTTTTTTCAAAGGGACCCAAGGATTATTAAACTCAACCAAAAACATAATCAACCCTTGGAGACCCACAGACAAAGAATGTAACGTGCCAAAGAAAAAGTCCCGCATTTTTCGTGTGAATTGTAGTTCACAATCTGCCTGAAAGCCTGAAAAACTGATTATCTGAAGAAAAATATCAGCTTTTAAATTATGCTTACACTTTCACAAAAATGTGCAATTTAAGGCATTTTTAAAATTTCCAACAGGACACATGCAACTATCCGACTGCAGAAGTACCAATTTAATTGCACAATAATGTGTAGCCAAGAAAACGAGGATACTTGTGCAAAAGACAAGTTATAATTTTATTCGAACACCAAATGCCTCGTTGGGGAAAAGAATTCTCGAATAACTGCGTTTGCTGCTCCTTTTTCGTTACATTCAAGCAGACTCTCAACTTCGCCTAACGACAGGCTTCAATTATTAGCTCCACTGCAACGATTCCAGCTTAAAGGGACCTCGATCACCATTCGGTTCACTCTGGTTCCACTCTTCCTTCCTTCTGTTCACGCACGTTCCACAGAATGAGCTCCTATTAATCATCAGATACACAAGCACACTTCACCAGAAGGACACTCGTCATATTTGCTATGTGTCCTCGGTACCTTGAGAACAATAAACTGACAAAGTCATGACTGACAATCTGTGAGCTATTACTAAGCAGTAGCGTGGTCCGGCATTGTGAGGCAAAAATCTCTGGGCAAATCTGCTGCGGTTAACTGAAAATACAGTTAAAAACTCACACAGATATAGTAAAAAGTTTGTCGGGGGGGACATGTGACACACATTCAGTATTCTGGCCACTTGATCAGGCCAGGTCTAAGAGCATATGCGTCTTCGGTCCTGGATGGCAGCTACCCAGGCCGACGACTGTTCCATCACCACCTCTCTAAAACAGCCATCTACCTGCCACAATCTACCTACCCTGTCACAGTGCAAGGAATACTCCTCACCCGTGTCTCCCTAAGTGAAAGCTAGTTTGATACAAAGTCATTCCAGCAGGATACCCAAGGATCCTCCAAAAAGACCTAGTACCAAAGACATCCAGCCTTCGCCTTAGTCTCATAACCATACAGTAATAGGCCGTGAGACGAGACCGGAAACTGTGGCTGGAAATTAAGTTTGTTTTGACGGGTGAGCGAACCATCAGAAAACACTTGTTTTCGGGTAATTTGAAGGCGCTCTTTCCAAGAATAACGTTTTCTGGAGTGTAAAGTTGTACGTTAATTGCTAATCAATCAAAGTGTAATTAGCTCGAAATGAGCAGGGAGAAAAAAAAGCCGCTAGCTGTCAAACCAAACTGTTCTTAAGTACCTTATATGCTGAAAATTTTGATTATTTTTCCAGGTACTCATTATTTTTGTTGTCACTACTCTGGGATTTAATTCATATTGACATGTATTCAAATTTGGATTTAGATGACAATCGATTTGCTGAGAAATTGTCTGTTTACAGAACTAAGTTTCAACTCAACCTGAAGACCAACATTACTGAACAGTTTGACCAACAACATTCTGAATTCACGAAACAAAGAGATTATGTCACAAATTTCATGGACAATATCATCCAGGTAAAAAAATTTGACATAATTTAACAGAAATCCCATGCAGATGATTTTTTTTCAATTATCCACTCATTAACTGCTTCACTGTCAGTTTATTTTGTATTCAGGTGTAGATCTCCAGATCTCAGTTTCATGCAATTATAATGTTTAAAACTTCAGTGTTCCAGCAAAATGGTAATGGATTATAGTTTGTATATGGAAATGATAAAGCATTATATTTTATATATATTATATAGTTTATACATGTATTACAGTGTTATAATAAAATGTGCAACTTGTTTTTCCAGAAAAAATGTCTTTTAATACTACAACATTTGTGATCTTTAAGATCTAATTGAGAGAAATTGGTTCAGTGAGTCGTCAAATGAAAGTTCATCTTTTCAGACTTCGTCCCATGGCCTAGAAGACAGGAAGCTCCAGGACCCTAAAGACTTAGACCTTTGTTTTCCTGCAAAGATGTTGGCATCACCAAACACCTTTGTCCAGCAATTTTATGATTTAATTTGTATTTTTATTTATAGGGACTATCATTTTCGCTTCCTTTTTTTTTGTTTAAAGCTCCGAATCAATGTGAGCTGACGTTTCACCAACTAGTACTACGTGTACGGCTACATCGTACCGTGGAAAATGATTCTTTAAGGTGCCTGTAAAGAAAATTCACGATATTCTAAGCAGCTTCACATGGCTTCTTATGTAAATAAACTCATTGTCTGTCCCCTTCGATATTTCCACGTTCCACAAGTTCGATGTGATGTTCAGTAAATATCCGATAGCCAGCGTCTGATTTGTGTTTCTGGAGTCTTTCATTTGTCCAACAACAGTCAATAAGCAGGTAAGCAAACACGTCGCCAACATGGACGGGTGGTAACCGTTTCAAGTCCCATGTCCACGCCACAGCTTTACCGTTGAGATCGCGTTGACTGCGTCTGCTGTGGTCCCCCGCCGTCTCTTTTTCGGCGACGCTTCGTGGTCACATTTCTCCAAAATGGGATAAACTTCTCAGCGAGACTCAGCAACTCCCAGCGTCGTTTCCCACAACAAGGAAACACACCTTTCAGCGAGAAAGCGGCGTCATATTCCCGAAGATTTTGCGATTCATCCATGATGAAAGAATGTGAAAATAATGCACACGAAAATAATTATCACGCTCATAAGCTGACACACGCAGACGTATAGCCTATTTTCCAGGCGCTGCACAGGTATAGCTACCGGAAGTACGGCTGCCGGCTAAAATCTCCCGGACGTTGATGAAGCAAATGCATTGTTGGTGGATTTTTGCCTATATGTGTGAAAGGTTCTACCATAAACTGTTTCCGTGAGAGTACTGAGGATTCCGATTTCAATTAGCACTTTCAGTAATAGATTCTTAGCAGGTATCATTTCCCCGAGCAGCGGGTGTTGTTGTACTTTACAGGATGTTGTTGTACTTTGCAGGATGTTGTTGTTGCAGTAGTTTTATTGTAGTAGGAACGGCGGCAGGTGGAAGCTTGGTGTTGGCAGCAGAATTCTCATTGATATTAGCAGTCAGTTTGTGATAATCTACAGTGTCAGGACAGAGCCTGCAGGGACACAAAGCCAATCCAGACAGAGCAAGCTCCAGCTATCACCTGCTGGGTAATGAATTTCTCCACTACAGAGCCAGGTGGCCAGGGGGACAGGATGAGACTGGATACTTAGCGATATTTATTTGGTGAAGCCTGGAGGCGCCCTGCATATACGATCTGAGAGCACGGAGGACTGTGAGACTTTATGGACCCGGCCAGGCTGACTGACACACAGGCAGATTAGCAGTGGTACCCGGGCCTATCAGCACCGAGCAGGTGCACTTTAAAGGAGCTCGCTGCTCAGCCAATGGAGTGTGCTTCTCCCTGCGTGCGAGAGAGCAGGTACAATCAGATTTGGCGATTAGCTCTTTGTGGACCACCTCGCTATCTGGACACGCTGCCATTCTGTGTTTGTTTGGCTGCAGAGCCTCAGAGCCATGTGACGGCGGGCCAGCATCTGCAATGCAGTGGCTGCCGTGGCTCAGCTCCGCTGCCCCGGTGCTACACCCCTCTGCACCACGTGCACAACCACGTGCACGGGAATCAAAAGGACAGCTGCCGCACCTTTGCTCAACAGGAAGGATTCCGTCTCATCTTCTTTCCCACTCCCACTGCCTTTTTTTTTCCCTCATGCCCTCGCCATACTGACCAGCTGTGCTTGATCCCGATGTAGAACTGGATTGAAGAAGATCAGAACAGGGAACCACACAGACAGGCTAACGGGAAACAAAAAAATGTCTCTAGACCTTGTCAGGCTCGAGAAAAATAATCAACTATGTTGATAGTCAATAAAATGTTCAACTCATTCAATGAGAACAAAATGTTGACTTATGACGATTTCCAGCTTCTCAAATGTTAGAATTTGCTCCTTTTTGTGCTTGATTTGGGATGAACTAGCTTCAGTTTTAGACCAAGAACGATGGACTAGAGAACCCACCAAGGAGATAAAGTTTGTTTGTTTGTTTGTTGGCATTATATCTGAAAGACAGGTAAACAGATTTCATGGAAATCTGGTAGAATAGTAGATTATATTTTGAGACAAATGAGGACCCACAATCACTTTAAATTAACATACATTATATATAAAAAACACATTCCTGTGATTCCCACATTATTTGCACTTTGGTGGAACAGCGCCCCCACTTCCACTGAAGCTCAGTTAACAACATAAACAGAAGACTGTTGGCGGAGGTATGCACGCTGAGTGCCACATGATTTCTATATAATAACAGCGAGCAAGGGCGGCACGGTGGCTTAGTGGTTAGCACTGCTGCCTCACAGCGAGAAGGTCCCAGCTTCTTTTCTCACCTCTTTTTTAAAATTTTAGAAATTTTAAAACTCTTTTCTGAGTCTGCCTCTAAGCGACGTATCAAGCATGTTGAACCCACATCAGCCCTTCAACCTCAGGTGGGACCCTGCCGCTCGGTTCAAAATCCAGATGTGATGAAGGTTCTGGTGTCCGGATCAAACAGGAACAGGATCAAAGATGTGTGATGAGGTTCAGACATTCTTGATAGGGATCAAAGGACAGTAACGGGATCAAATATGTGCAATGAGGTTCACACATGAGTAATCGGGATCAAAGGTCAGGAGCAGGATCAAAGATGCATGATGAGGTACAGACATTCTTGATCAGGATCAAAGGACAGTAACAGGTTCAAATATGTGCAATGAGGTTCAAACATGAGCAATCGGGATCAAAGGTCAGGAACAGGATCAAAGATGTGTGATGAGGTTCAGACATTCTTGATAAGGATCAAAGGACAGTAACGGGATCAAATATGTGCAATGAGGTTCAAACATCAGCGATCATGATCAAAGGAAATAAAATGTCAACGGAAGCATGTTAGCATTTCTCAAGTTGGTCATTGGGTCTGGGAACAAGCGATTAGATTTTTGAGTTCATATGGATTTTCTGGGCATAGTAATAAAAAAATGAGTCATTGCCTTCCATGTTATTTCTACGTCGTTTTGCAAAACGCCGCCCCCACAATCATCTTGACAGAGGCGTATGCTTTAAGTGCTCGTGTTTGAGTACATTTATCTCAAAAAAAGGCTTTAGGCCTCTCTATTTTTACTACGAAATCAACAACATACTGACGCTCTGCTGCGGTTTTTAACCAACAACAGAGCTTTAGATTTTATGGATAACTGCGACACAAAATGCATTTTATTGAATTCAAAGAAAAGCAGAGTTCCATCAATGACGACTGTTTGACGCCGCGCTATCGCTCTCATCTCAAACAGCCGTGGAATCTGAAGGTGATTTGGTGGAGAGTTATTGGACAGCTGTAGAAGAGTGGTGTGCCGCTATCTTTATTGGATCACACTGTGCAATAATGATCTCCTCACACCACCACCGTCACACTGCAGCCACAAATCTCCTTTAAAAAATAAAAAATAAATCCAAACCCTGGCTTATTCAAGGAAGTCTGGAGCAAAAATAACGAGTGAATTTGAAAAATGCCTGAAAATCAGTGTCACGGTCAGTCAGTCAATCAATTAATCAGTCAATCTCTCTGACTGCCTTGAATAAAATCAGCCCCAACATTAAAACTCCTTAACAGGGTTAGAAGTATTTATCCATTTTATTAGAGCTGCTAAATGTGTCCATCTGGAGCTAGGTCTCAACAATGGCCTTCATATTTTTTATGAAAATTTAATGATTAACAAATGATTGAGTTGATAATCGGTTAGTTTCATTATTAATCACATCAGTCACTTATCCATGTGGTAATAAAGGATCAAAATGTAGAGTGCTGTACTGGTTTTTTTGTGGCTCAGTGGATAGAGCATCAGGTGCCAGTCCCAGCCGGGACTGGCACCTGATGCCCACCCAGCAATAAAAAGGGTACCTAACTAATAGTTGGGGAAGGTATAAGGCGGCGAGGAAAGGAACTGGCCACCGTACACTCAGTCGTGAGTTTGGGACCCGCCCCTTAAACCCCCTTTACACAGTGGAGATCGCTGAGAGACGAAAAAAGACCAGATCTCTCAACGATCGTTCAACGAGTGCTCAGTGATCCCCAAGATCTCTCAATGGTCGTTCAATGATCTTTCAGTGATCTCCATGGTGGCCATGGTCTCCTCAAAGCTTTGACTCAGTCCAAAACAATCTCTCAACAGTCTCCAAGTGTTATGATACGTGTTTTACAGAGCCCAAATGCAGACAGACCAAACACAGAGATAAAGTTAAATAATTTATTTATAAAAATAAATAAGTAATTTAGAACAAAAATACAGGGAGACGTAGTCCAAAAGGTCTCCTGCTGGGACAGGGTGAAGGAACAAGGAAAGAGTCCAGGGAGACGTGGAGGATGGAACCAAAAGACGAGATGCACAGGGAGATCCGGGACTGAAAAGCACAGACAAGACAGAGGAACGTACGCACCGGGAACACAGAGAAACGAACAAAACACAGTTCAAAACAGTAATGCTGATGAGGGACGGAACACAACGTGCAGAACAGGAGGAACAAACTAACCTGAACGAACCTGCAAGGAACTCTGGGATGTGAACTGACTAAATGGTGAACAGGTAACGAACAGACGAGACGCAGG
>OMMV01158351.1:0-10308 GCA_900302635.1 Chatrabus melanurus
AACAGCAACTTCGGTATTTGCAGAAAGTTGTTCCAAATTGCAGGAAAAAAATTGACAACTTGCAATTTTGCAGGAAACTGATAAAAGTATTTCAAGCCCTGCATATTTGATGTCCGCCATCTTGGATTCAAAGATGGCCACCATGTTAGACATTTTCTTATAACTTCTACACCAAATCAGATAGAAATGTGAATTCAGCTGTTCACCTCTCTTTTGAGTTTCAGTGAGATACCTGCCATATTGGAATTCAAAATGGCTGCCATCTGTTGAACTGCTTGTACCCAAAGTTAATTACTTGCAAACCACACCATATGATCCTCACGCAGTGTTTTATTTGGTTCTTGATTTAGGCCCGGTTTTCATAGCACTGTCCGTCACAGGCACATAGGGAGGTGCATTGGAGATTTGCCTTGTAACATTTGCAGTTTCCTTTGCAAGTTTTCTTGCACTTGCAGCTTAGGAGCACGTAGCAAACCTTAGAGGCCTCGGGAAGTGAGGTCCATACCACTGTCCACATATAACCATCCTTTTCCCAACCCCAATCAGCTGCTGTGGGTTTTGAAATTATGGACAAAAATATATGAAATATGGTGGCCACATTAAAATTCAAGGTGGTGGCCAGCAGGGGGCGTTTCTGAGTTGGGTCCCAATTGAAAAATGTTCCTATTGGGTTGTCCATCTGTGTGCCAAGTTTCATAATTTCTCCAAGAAGTGAAATATACCGCCAGATTTTTGGTCTTAGCTGCTGGACTATATTGCCCGATTATAATAACTTTTAATCAGGAAATGTGGCATATATAACGTTGGACCTAATATAAGACATGCCTGAATCATTTCTTGCAGTGTGGTTATTGACATGACGCTCTTTCCTCCACAGTTTTCCTCTACAGTTAGAGAATGGTCAGACTGTGGAGCGTACAGTAGCCCAGTACTTCAGGGAGAAGTACAACCTGCAGCTTAAGTACCCCCATTTGCCCTGTCTACAGGTGGGCCAGGAGCAAAAACACACCTACCTGCCATTAGAGGTGAGAAAACAAGATGCAAAGGTGACTGAAATCCATATTTGATCTACTGGTAGCTCCAGGAATGGGAATGAGAGCTAGCTAGGGGACTGTGCTTGTGGCAGAGTGGCTTGCATCATGGCGTTTATAAAGAATTCTAGAAATTAAAAATGTATGCTCCAGGCTTTAAGATTTTCACAATGTGTCCTTGCAGGTGTGCAACATTGTCGCTGGTCAACGGTGCATCAAGAAGCTGACAGATAATCAGACCTCCACTATGATCAAAGCCACAGCTCGCTCTGCACCTGACAGACAGGAGGAGATCAGCAGGCTGGTGAGTCGGCAGATATCCGGTGAATAAAGGCCTCTTCTGTCCTGTTTGAATACATAAATGGTATTATGCTTTGATTTAATGCTGTAGAACACTCTGTGCTTATTGAAAAGATACATTGCTATCTGGTTATCTTGCTTGATTTGGGCTTTCAATGTTCAAGTTAAAGCCGCATTTTTTTAAATTTGGTGTTGACCAATCATAATAAAGGAAGGAGGTATCTACACAACTAAAGGCATTAAAATATTTGGGAGGCTGCATTCAGGGGAAATATGTCACTAACATCTAGTATGGTGACATGAGTGTATGAATTTTTTAGCCTATATGGCAGGGGTGGACATGAAGAGCTTAGACAGTGCAGGTTTTCCTTGCTACCAATCAACTCGGCAGGTGATCTCAGTTGATCCGCAGGTTCACCTACAGAAACCTTTTTACGGCTTACCTTCAGATCAAATTTGATCGTCTTCTTGGGGGAGTGCTGAGAAGACGGAAGTAACATTGAATTCAACTTGTTGGTTTGGACAACAACCTTTCTGTGAAATATGATTTTTGTTATTAGGCTTGCCACACTTGTTTGTCATTCATCTTGATATCAAATTGCTTGTTGTTATAAGCACTTCTCCCAGATTCTGATTTTATATTAAAGCTGTATTTGCACTTGCCCATTACATCTGTGAATTACAAAGCAGGGCTACCTCGGGTCAACAAAAAATGGCAATCACAGTGGCTGTATTTTGTATGAGGCTGCGACACAGTCTGGTGTAATATCATTTTTCCCATTAACTACCTAGACTGTGGCAGGCTGCCATGCTATCATTTGTCCTGCCACAATTTCATAATGAGCTGAAAATCATTTACACTTCTCATAAGAATATAAAAGATCTTTGTAACTTATGGCCTATCAAAGAAAAAGGAGAACATGCCACTCAGTGAACAGCTCAATTCTCAAGTATTTCTGCCTGCAGTGTGCCATGCCTTCACCGTCCTCAGGAAAAAAACAAAATCACAGTGCAGGACGGCTGTCAACTAAGTTTCTATAAAATTGACAATTTTAGAAGATGATTTCTCTTGATTTGCCTCTGCCATAACAAGATAAAAGCTCACGAGCAGGCCAGGCCTACAATTTAAGACCCAAAACCTTGATCAGATAGTTAGTGGGTGTTTTTGATTGACAGTTTGGGGGAAAGTAACAAAAAATTGCTTGCTGTAAACGATAAATGTCACTTGGGTATTGTGGAAGATAAATAGCAGACCATATTTAATCACTACACTTTTCATTTGACAACCATTTTTGTCACACCATTTTTCAGTTCACATGCATTTTCTTAACCACCATTTTTATCAGCTTATAGTTGTTACTTCCTACCCCTGAGGAAACTTTAATTAAAAGCTAAATATCAATTTTGTGTTGGTGAATGATGAATGTAATACAAGGAAAAAAGTCACTCTGTTTTCATCATATCACGTCCATTTTAGTCAAGTCAGGTCTGGGACTATGTGCCAGTGCTGCACATCGCTTCATCCACCGCACTACGGAAATGCCCTAGGTCTTGGATGGTAACCACCCAGGCAGACACCAGGTCCATCCCCACCTCCTAAAACTAACCATCTGTGTTGTAGCCAGGCAATGTGTTGGTGTCATCTTGGTCTTTTCCGGTTGCTGGGGTCCTCAGCACTGACACACTTGCATGCTGGATCATGCCCACTGAAGCATGGGTGATGGCACAGTGCTGATAGATGACTATGCTCGAATGACTCATTGAGCCAACTACTTGAGCAGTTGTATAAGGCTGATCCTGCTGACAGGATGTCAGACATCTCCAGTGTCAGGGTTCTAGTGGCTCAGCTGCAAACCACCAAATATCATTGAGCTTGCAATGGTATTGAGGCAGGTGGAGATGCTGTTTTCCTGTTGTTGCAGACAATCTTTGTTTCCATCTGGGAGACAGGTATCATCCCAATAGACTACAAGAAAGGACTTGCCTCTCTCTAGAATTGAAAGGGAGAATGCCTGGATTGCAACAAATACAGGGGTATTACACTGTTCTCTGTGCTGCGAACAGTACGTGCAAATATTACTCTTAACAGGATCCTGTCCCAGGTACTTGCCACTCAGCAATTGTAGCAGTCTGGCTTCATGGCCAACAAGTCAACCATGGACTGCATCCTAGCTCTGTGAGTACTCATCGAACATAAGTGCAAACATAGGCAGGGTTTCTTTGCACCCTATGTTAATTTTGGCAAAGCATTTGATTAGGTTGATCAGGCTCCTCTATGGGACATCCTAAGAATTTGTGGAATTCCCAGTAAGTTGCTGGACATCATAGGTGGTCCATTCACAGGTACTGTGAGTGCTATGCGACGTGGGAGCAGAATCTGTCTTCTTCTCAGTGAATTCTGGCATATGTCAAGGAGGTCTTCTGGTTCCTACACTATTCAGTACTTGCATCCAATGGCAGTTGCGTAGGTTGGGCGAATCCAGCAACTTAGGTGGCGTTGTCGGTGAAGCAAGGTTCACTGACCTTGACTTTGTGGATGATGATGTGCTCTTTGTGGACTCGATGGATGCCCTGATTGCTGCACTTGTAAAGCTGAGTGAGGAGTCTGAGTGTGTGGGTTTGTCATTGTGCGGGATCAAAACTAAGATCTGGGTTTTCAATGACTTCCTTGTCTCAGTCATCAGACGTGTATCTGTATGTGGTAAAGGTGTTGAACTTGCAGAGATTAACTTATCTCAGCAGTGACATTCATGTCTGTGGGTCCTCAATCTTTGAGATCGATGGATGTTTGGGAAGCATTTATGAGCTCATGAGGTCCCTGGACAGAGGTGTTTAAAGGTGTCAATACCTTAGCAAGAGAATGAACCTCCAACTCTTTAGGATCCTGGTGCTTCCTGTTTTACTGTGTGATTGTGAGACTTGGACACTAAGCTGTGACCTAAGGCCATAACTGGATGTCTTTGGAACCTGGTATATTCTTAGGATCCTTGAGTACAATTGGAATTACTTCATGTCAATTGAACTGTTATTTAAGAAGACTCTGATGAGGCATACTACTTGCATTGTGAAGGAACGTCAGCTATGACATTTTGAACATGTGATGCACTTTAATCAAATCGGCTTTGAATGAACCAAATTGCTTAATAGTTTCTCACTGCATTCTTTGGTTCACATGCAGTTTTTCTGTTCATTTTTTCAGTTCACATGCATTTTAATCATTTTTACAATGTAATTTTGGTGACCTCCACCCCTCATACTTAGGAAAGTACAATGACATCCATATACATGATCAGCCATAACATTGTGACCACTGACGGGTGAAGTGAATAACATTATCTTGTTACAATGGCACCTGTCAGTGAGTGGGATGTATTTGGCAGCCAGTTAACATTTTGTCCTCAAAGTTGATGTGTTGGCATAGGAAAATGGGGGCACGTAAGGTCTGTAGTGGCAGTACCTACCAAAAGTGGTCCAAGGAAGGAAAACCGGTGAACTGGTGACGGGGTCATGGGCGGCCAAGGCTCATTGATGCATGTGGGGAGCAAAGGCTGTCCCCTGTGGTCCGATCCAAGAGAAGGATCTGCTGCTAAAATCTTGGTGCCAGATACCACAGCATGCCTTCAGAGGTCTAGTGGAGTTCATGCCTTGATGGGTCATGGTTGTTTTGGTGGCAAAAGGGGACCTACACAATATTAAGCAGGTGGTCTCTGTGTTATGGCTGATCAGTGTAACTGTTCTTTCTCAGGTTCTTAATAAACAAACGTGCATCCTTCAGCCTTTCATTTGTGAAGTAATGTCCTTAATAACTGAGCCTGACCCTGTTTCCAATTTTTCCCATGTTTCCCTTACAGGTACGCAGTGCCAACTACGAGGCAGACCCCTTTGTGCAGGAATTCCAGTTCAAGGTGCGCGACGAGATGGCCCACGTGACGGGGCGAGTGCTACCCGCCCCCATGCTGCAGTACGGTGGCAGGGTGAGCACAGAGCACTTTATGGTACCCTTCTTTTAAATCACACCCATTCTCTCTGTTTGTCTGTCACGCTGCCCCTCCTTTAACCTCGATTCACTGTTTCAAAGGGGAACTAACTCATCGGCTTTTATTTGATGCTCGTGGTGTGGGATTTTTGGCTTATTTTCTGTGGTTGAGCCTCAGTAGTGCAGCCTATGATCTCACATCACACAAAAATCACATCCATTCTTGTTTTGATTGTTTTGCGAGAGCAAACGGGATGAGAAAAATGTTTCCAACAATTACAGATTTGAACCCGTTTGAAAAAAATCACAAAGTGTCACGTTTACTACCTCAGTAGGGGGTATTCATCATGATTGGCTGACACTCTAAATGAAGATGGAGTTGATGATTTTTTTTTTTTCTTCCTGATATAGCACAAAATTATCAGTATTTGCTAAGAATTAGTTTTTAAAATATATTCATAAAAACGGGATGAAGAGAATTTGGATATTTCCATAAAAATGCAAGTTACTGAGGTCTGAACCACAGAGGAGATTAACATTTTGCGCAGTCCTGGTCTGAATTCCTGAATTTTGAGTACAGAACTTAAAATATGTTCAGAAATAAATTAAATAATTTTGTATCAGAATATTTCATAAAATGTCCAAAGTTATTGAATAACAACAAAATAAAATGCTTTCATGTAGTGGAAAATACAGGCATGTCTGTATTGTCACACTTTGAATTTACAGTAAATCAGCACTTTAACAGGCAGTTTTCTTCAGTAGTCAGGAGGGGATACATGAACATTTCCAAGTCACTGAATGTGTCTTTGAGCTCATTTCTATCAATCCTTAAGAAATGGAAGCAGTATGGTACTGTATGATAAATCTGTGTAGCATACCGCATTTTCTGGACTATAACTTGCAGGTTTTTTTTTTAAAAAACTATTTTGGGAGGTCCTGAGACTTATTTTCCGATGGAACTTATATGTCAAAAACTAGGGGTGTAACTGTACACAAAAATCACGGTTCAGTACATTTTCAGTACAGTGGAAACAAGATACACAATATTAAAGATATTTAACCTGTGTTCTTTAGGCTAGTGTGTGACTGAATAGTCTTTCCAGATTGTTACATGTTTTTTTCTTGAATTCTTGTAAAATATTATGATTTAAAAATAAATGCAATTCATACTCCAGTGCGACTTGCAGTTCAGAAAATACGGTAAACAGTTTTCAAAAACTGAGTGACCGTGCAAAAAGGAGACTAGTGAGGGAAGCCACCAAGACACTTGTGACAACTCTGAAGTGGTTACAGGCTTCTGTGGCTGTGTTTGCAGAAAATGGGCATTGTGCAGCTTATGTCTGTTGCATTACCAGTTATGCAGCTTCATGGTGGAGTGGAGCAAGGATTTGCATCCAAGATAACGGATAAAATCTAGGCTCGAGTGTCCCATGTGCCTTGTGGCAAAATTTCAGTCTTTTTAAGAAAGTCCAATTTTTTTCGCTATATGAAAGCCCTTTTTGATGTTTTACAGTAGGTCAGTGTGATAGGTGTTTATGCACTGTTGAGTTTTAATTTTATATGTAGGAATGTGTATAGAATGTATGAACTGTTACATAGATGTATTTTTATGGTTGTTTGCTGTGATGTATGGTATTTTTATAACATGTTTTATGGTGAAACTAAAGGCAAGTTTTCATATTGTATCATTGTTCAATAACACGAGACATTCTTTTAAAATATTCTGACTTAAAAAATGAGTTCATTGCATTTATTTCTGAACATATTTAAAATTCTGTACTTTATAATCAGGGATGTCAATAACTCTGAACTGGACTGTATCTTCTTTCGAGTTTTAGTAAGCTATGAAGTCACTCAGTATGTGAGTGTGTCTTACTTAAGATGGTAACACCGTTATGAATACTACACTTTTTCTGGCACACACAAAAAATTTCACATTGCACAGATTTTTTTTAAATGACATGCATTAGCACATATAGCAATAATTGCCCAGTTCATCTAAAGTCTTTTTGTTCATGCATGTTTCTCAGAGTGATGTATTTATTTTTTTTATTTAGTTATTTATTTATTAATTTCTTTAAATGTGTTAATCTGCGTGCAAAAAGTACAAAAGCATTGTTGGTGTGGATGAAGACTTTTTTTATATATAATGGATTAACAGGGGCTTTGTGCCCTTTTATGTTTGGCATTCATTTGTTCATTCATTCATTTTCTATGCCCGGTTATTCCAATTAAGGGTCACAGGGGTGCTGGAGCCTATCCCAGTAGTCATTGGGCGGGAGGCAGGGTACACCCTGGACAGGCCGCCAGACTGGCGCCAGTCCATCGCAGGGCCACATACAGACAGACAAACACATTCACACTCTCACTCAAACCTACAGTCAATTTAGAGTCACCAATTCACCTAACCTGCATGTCTTTGGAAGTGGGAGGAAGCCGGAGCACCCGGAGGGAACCCATGCAAACACGGGGAGAACATGCAAACTCCACACAGAAAGGACCAGGTTGGAAACTAACCTAGCTGTGAGGCAACAGTGTTAACCACTAAGCCACCATGCCGGCCTTATGTTTGGCATGCAGCCCTTTATTAGAATGCTAATTTTGGTGAAATCTAACCACAGTGAATGTGCAGCTGCTGTAAAAAGATGTCAGGGCTGTGAGTGAAAAGTATTGAGCTGTTTACTGGTGTAATGTTTGGTACAAGTCCTTCATGAGATGGAGGTAAATCAACCTGAGCTTGATGTGCATAAACTTAAAATTTACACATGCCACATATTACAAGGCAGCTGAGGTCACAAACAGCAGTTAACATGACATGTTTACTATTACTCCAAAAACAAGTTAATTTTGTCAGACATAATAGAAAGGATTTAAAGGTTTTTATTGAAATGATTTCCATTCTGTTTTTAAGTTGTATTTGTAGCTGCTAAATCTATTCGTATTTTTCAAGGAGCAGATTTCTAAATAGTAATAAGATGAGATGACCTTTATTAATCCCACAGGGGAAACTTGAATATCACAGCAGCTAAAGAGTTACCGGTAAACAAACAAACAAAAAAAAAAAGATCTAGTTAAAAGGATAAGAAAGCTTTGTATATGGTAAACACCTGTTGTACAGTGAAACAGATTTCACAAGATATTGCTCAGGATGATTACACAAAAAATAAAGGAATGTACTGTGTGGAATACACTATGTATACAAGACCATATACATACATTACCTGTAAATTACCTTGTGCAGTTACACAAATATTTGTAAATATAAGTGTATTTATGGAAGCTGATATGAATACATGGAGGATATAATATGCAGTATGAAAATGGTAAAACTAAAAAAGAAGGTACTTGTATGTACATAAATCTCTGTAAAGACTGATATGAATATATGGAATGATATAATATACAATGTGATAGTATAAAGGCAGGCATATGTACCTCTGTACATGTACCTTTAACTTACATATAAGCCCCCCTTTTAATATGAATATATGTCATGATATAGTATACAATATGGAATAGTTATTAAGAAATAAAAACTTAAATGTGTGTATATATACATGAAATAGAGTAATTGCACAATGGTGGGTGGTATGACAAAGATGGCATGGTTCAATAAGCCAAATATTAAGTCAGTTTTTATTGAACTCTTATAGTTTTGTATGCTTGTGGATTGATGATAAACAAACTGGGAATCCCACAGTTCTATAGCTGTCCATTTAGAAATTCTCCTGCTATAAGAAAAATGTAGGTCTGAAAGAGCTCATTTTAGATTTCTGTGACATATGAAATGGAAGTCCATATATGGACTGCTGCTTAATCTGTGAGACGTGTCCAATGAACCCGTCTGCACACTGTGCAACACACCCACATGGAATGTGGGAGAAAGATGGACACAGATAGAGGGTGCCCTCTGTTTTTACTGCAAACTTTCGGTTGTTTTTCTCCATCACCAGTGGCTTCATATTCCATTTTTCAGAGTGTGTCTGTGGATATACAGTGACATGAAAAAATTTGTACCCCATTGAGCTTTTACACATTTTAATTTATTTTATGACATCAAAAAAATTTCAGGCTTCTTCATCATAAAATTTCTAAAATTATGCTGTTTAAACTCACAGTGAAAACAAATCTCTACAATGTGACATAAATGAAATAAAAATATCAAACCCAAAACAATATTGTGAATAAGTATGGGTCCCCAATAGTATAACACAAATAAATCATCACTGTACAGTCAGCTTTCTTTAGACACATCAGGGGATGTTTACATGAACATTTCCACGTCACTGAATATATTTTGGACTTCATTCACGTCAGTCATTAAAAAATGCAAACAGTATGGTACTCTATGGTAACTCTGAAGTTATAGGCTTCACTGGCTGTGATTGGAGAAATTGTGCATCGTGCAACTTTTATCTGTTGCATCACCACTCACAGCTTCATAGTGGAGTGGAGCAGAGAGGAATTTTCATACAACAAAACAGATCAAATCTAGGCTAGCATCTCCCATGTGCCTTCTGGCGAACTGTAGCTGAACTTTCATGTCTTCTTTTTAAGAAAATCCTTCTCTGCTCCAGTCCACCATGATGTTGTGTAACTGGTGATGCAAAATGCAAAACTTGCACTATGCACAATTTCTCCAATCAGAGCAAGAGAAGCCCATAACTCCTTCAGAGTTGTCATGGGTGTCTTGTTGGCATCCCTCACTAGACTCTTTCTTGCACGGTCACTCCGTTTTTGAGAACTGCCGACTAAAGACAGATTTACCATAGAGTACCCTACTGTTTGTATTTCTTAATGATTAATGTGAATGAAGTCCAAGACATATTCAGTGATGTGGAAATGTTAATGTATCCATCCTCTGACTTATCTAAAGAAAACTGACTGTACAGTGATGATTTATTTGTGTTATACTATTGGGGACCCATACTTATTCACACTATTGTTTTGGGTTTGATATTTTTTATTTGTCACATTGTAGAGATTTGTTTTCACTGA
>OMMV01158385.1:0-10367 GCA_900302635.1 Chatrabus melanurus
AAAACAGCGCACCGTGTTATTTCGGGAAGTGGACAGTTCTTTAGGTTTCGCACACAAAGTTCATTTAACTACGATATTTTTCATGTCCTTATTTCTGACGAACTGAAAGTAATGGGCCCATCTTGGCTCTGCTGCTGCACTCATCTCTTCCGTTCAGTAAAACAACAGGTGAAACATTTTGCGCGGACTTTTTTCTTCTGCTGATCTCGCAGTGATTTTGGCGAATTTGTATAAAAAAAAAAACCCCACCACTTCATTTCGGGTTAAAAATGCATTGTAACGCGCGTTACTGACATTTGTAACGAGTAAAATATTACCAATTTTTTTTTTGTAATGCCTTACATTACCGCGTTACAGCAAAAAGCAATGCATTACAGTAATTAATTACTTTTGTAATGCGTTACTCCCAACACTGCCCATGTATAGGTGGCTGCTTTTTGGAGGTGGGGATGGACTCAAACGGCAAACTCCGGCACTAAAAAATGAAGCCAACGCGGAAGTGCCAAATCTTGCACTTCCTTGAATGGCTGTTTCAGGCTGGCTGCAAAAGCGAGTCACTCCCCACGGATGTTAAATTGCCCAACTTTACTGCAGAAACACACGTTTACAGCCTGGTACAAAAAATGGCTTTGGTCTATGTAGCTAGTTTCCCCATTCATGACAACTGTATGGAGGGTGGATTTTTATATAACTAGTTCCACAAGTTCATCGTGGCGTTCAATAAACATACGGTAGCCATCATCACATTTGTGTTTCTTGAGACTTTCATTTGTTCAACCACAGTCACGTAAGCAAAGACGTCGCTAATCCCATGTCCAGAGCACAGCTTTCCTGTTGAGATGGCGAAAATAGCCATCCGCTGTTGTCACCCACCGTCTTTTTGTCTGCAACTCTTCTTGGTCACACTTTTCTAAAACAGGATAAAATTGGACGGCTTTCTTGGTGAGACTCAATAACTTCCTGCCGTCATTAGCCCAAACACGGAACACCCCTTTTGGCGAGAATTTTTTTCAGTTGTGGCACAGTCAGATTCTAGTATTCTTCACAATCATCTATGGTTAAAGAATGTGGGTCGATTTTGCCTATTTGAAAAAAGGTCTATTGTCTGCTATGATCCTTCATCTCCATACTTTTAGGTCGAGTCCAGTCAATGAGCTCAGTGGCCAACGTCACACTTTTACTCTGAACCCCTGGTTCTGTAGAATCGTAAAGTCCTTACTAACCGAAGTTTACCTAGCCCGTTATCCTTGGTAACTTTGAGATAGATGGGTGTGTTCGAGCTTCATTCAGCCCACCCAGGTCACGCCAGTCTTGCCCATTCTCCACCTCTTTACTCATTTATGGGTTGGCCGGGAGTTAGGTGGTCAGGCACGGCCAAGATGGCGATATCTAGAGCTGCCCCATTTGAGCTTCAAACTTGCTCTTCAGAAAACCTGTGGATGTTGTCGTGGAGATTTGTCCAGTATATACAGTCTATTGATGGATCAATGGTCTGCCTGGGTCGTTTGCAATTGGGACCCAGAGTGGTTCCTTAGGGTGGTGCCTGCAACAATGTGCAGCACCTGAGCATACTCTCAGTCCTGACCTGACCTGGTGAAACGTGGTAGGTCTTCCACCTATGCCTCCATCATCTCGTTGGACCTGCTTCATCCATTATAACACATTTGGACACTTTAGAGCACAAATGCAAATGCAAAAAAATGCAACAACCAACATCTTACACAACTCTATGATAACAGTCGATTTTTGACTGAGGTGACAGAGAAACATGGTTTTATTTGATGGGAGGACTCAGCTGAATCCCATTATGCTGGTTGAAATAAAGTGTACTCCCTGCAAGTTATTGCATCAGTAATGTTTTATTGTTTTCAGTGGGAGGAAGAGAGCAATTCTGAAATCTAAGTATAAAAAAAGTCAGTCGGGATCGTTAGTACGGTTTGAAAACATAAACATAGCGGGCAGAAATATGAGTCTAAATTGTGTTTCAGGCGGTGAATTACACAGCCATTATGTTGATTGCTTGAAAAGCAACATTGCACGCGTTATCGTGCAAGGCAGTTTACAGTGGGCTATTTATATCCACAGTCATGTTCCTACGAGTTAAACATTCAATCCTTTTTAAACATTTATTGTCATGAAGAAAGATGGTTTGGTTGCTTCCCACGGCTTTGAAACACCCACCTGTGCATGTGTGTGCACGAGCCGTCGAGGCTGTCATCAAAGGAGCGGGCTGCGACGGTGATTCATTCATGAAAGGCCGTCGTTTAATTAATCCCAGTCCGGTTTACGTCGGTGCACCGGAGTGCCGGCTGCTTTACAGCGGCAGTAGGTGGTCAGATCTGAGCCATGCGTCACATCACAACACAATCTCGGTTCCCCACAGAATTTCAGACTGCATTGAAATTTGCTCCCACCTGATGTGTCAGAGCTGTGGTAATAAACCTGCGCTTACAGATGCTTGGTATTCCTGACAGACATCACCACAGATTCTTATTAAATCTTGAGCTTCTAAAACAAATTTGTTGTCATGGTTACCATGTTCTTATGTAAGTGTTGGATCGTGTCATCACTGGTGCACTCTGATAATCACGTAGACATTAGCCAGACATGATCCCACTTTTATTGTCCCTACCGCAAGCTACGTAGTGTGTGCAGTGGATTTAATCATATCAGTGAAATACCTGAGATGACGGGAATCTGTCACTTAAAATGCCGACAGACGTCTCCTGGAAAATAGTATTGATTGGCAGTCACAAATGCTGTCTTGAAGCACTGCTGTCGGAATGGAAATGAAAAATAACACCACCCCACCCCGCTTATTTACAAAGTGCTTCAAAACCAATGCAGCCTGTTGAACCAGACACAACGGAATATTGAATTGGTCCAAGTTTTGTGCTCTGAGGAGTGACACTCTGCAGTATTTATCCCAAGACAAGAAATCAATACAAATACAGTTTGTGGTTAATCATTGTGTTTTTACATTCCACACTGGCAGCTCTCGGATCAGTTATGGTCTTTTTGCTGGTTGTGGTGTTTTGCTTTCTTTGTATGTTTTTATGGACACAGTGTGTGGGACGTGATGTCATCTTGCACTTAGACATGCTCTTGTCAACACAAGAAGTCAAGCTCAATACATGTTGGACAGGTCATTTTAAAAATGTTGGTAGACCTTAGAATGTAGATGCTCTGATTGTATTTTGGGGGAGTTCTGTGCGTAAACATACATTACTGCACACTGTATTTTTGCAATGCTGAGGAAAGGCTGTGTCTGAAATATTCTTGCAATAAATTGAACAAATATCATGTCGGTGTGCCTTTTTCATTTTATTTTTATTATTTCATTCCAGATCCAGCATGGTACATTTTGTTTTAGAATTGAGTTGAGAGCTTTTTTGTTGTTTTAAACTCTGCTTGAATACGTATGAAGGAACATAATTTTTTGAACCACAATAGTAATACTGAATGGTGGAACAGTCATATTTACACCATGGGTATGTCACGTGGAGTACATACTGCAACTTATGTATTAAGCGGGTATTTGCATAAATTTGCATACCAACGAGAAGAACTTGATCTTTGATCTCTGGCCATATCTCACCATTGCTTACGGTAGGAGAGGCAAGTTTATATTTATGCCATGGATATCTTATGTGGTGTAGGTGGTGCAACTTGGAGTCACTGCAATGATTGCATGAATTTGCTTGTGAATGAGATGAATCTCATTTAGGATTTCTGCCTATATCTCAGCTAGGCATTGGCCGGTGTCAGATTTTTGATGGTATGACACCTTTAGTTAATTACTGCGATTCATAGTATTGTGGTATACAATCGATCGCTGTTATTTTTTTATGTTCTGTTTTTCCAGTGTGCGCTGCCTGGTTGGCAAAACACCTCTGGTAGCAGCGCACGGGAACAGACGTTCATTTTGTCAATCGTTGGTGTCATTCGGCAGCAGGTTTTGCTGATTGGTAAAGACATTTATGCATATTTGCTTGAAATTAGCATGACTGCTAATTTTATTTTATCTGTGGCGGTCGAGGATTGACAAAGATATGACGAACAGCTTAAAGTAGTGACGTCATTACGTTGGAAAATGGAAAATAACCACCGCTATGCTGGGCTGAGCCTTCTTATTCTGTGTTGCTTCACAGCAACTTCACACACATATAACTGCTTCCCCCCCACTGGCAGATAGTGTTACTACATCGTTTACCAAAAGAAATGGTTTCATTGTTCACACACAGAAAAGTCTCCGTCAGTTTCAGATTTATACACTCTGGAGGGCGTTTTCGAAAACGCCGGTTTGGGGTGGTTAAAACGGTGCATTAGTGTGGATGGAAGGCCAAAACGGACAGATAATTAGTCATTTTCCTTTAAAAACGTAGTAGTGTAGATACTGTCTCATTCAGTGACTTGGACATGTTCATGTATCCGTCCCCTGACTTGTCCGTTGGCTGTAAAAGTGTTGATTTATATTCACAATAATGCTTGTATTTTGTTTGTCCAATTACTTCTGGCCCCTGAAACTGGAGGCGCTGTGTATAAAAATGGCTGTAATTCCTAAATGATTCAATGCGATATTTGGCACAAATTTCTGTGTCTTAACCGGGACAACCCACGTGCCACCTGGCTGTGGCTATTTTCATGAAATGGGGATGGACCAGTTGTCTGCCTGGTTGGTTGCCCATTAGGACCCAGGGTGGTTACATCGTGTGGTGGATTACATTGTCACTGAGCTAACCGCTCAGAGTTTTTGAGAATTCATTCAAAGTGTCACAGAATGTTGTTTAACTCTGGCTTGCATTTTAAAATAACTTGACCAAAGTGAGTCCAGAGTAATTACTTCACTAAGGTAGCAAATTTAACTCCCGACCTGGTTCTTGCTGAAGTTACTTTCAAACTGTTACACTGAATTTGACAAAGCACTATGGTTGATGTTCCCATAGGTATACGGTCATACATGCAGCCATGCTTTGAAAGCGTGTTTTATACAATTGGTGGCCTTCCTTGTCAAAGCCACAGCCATCTGTTGGTGTTTTGTTTTTTTTGTTTTTTTTGATAACTGGAATATTCCCATACTTTTTACCATGACATACTTTTTTTAGCTCCTCATATACTACCTCACTGAGTGAACCATGTGGAATTGATCTGGAGAGGTGATACATTGAGAAACTATGAAGGCGGTGTTTCCCTGGGGATGTTTTGTTTGTTTTGTTAGCCCGATGGAAAGACATTTCCCAACCCGCTAGCAAATATGTCATGAGCTATCATTATTATGAGTTGCTCTCAAACCGTGTGCTTTGTCACACATGAGAGAATCTATTTCGGACACACAACGTTTGACTAACTTACTAACGTAAATGACTTCACTGACAAAATGGGTTGATGTTGACATGTTTAGGTCTATTGTCATGAAAACTTGAGCTACCATTGGCTAGGTGCTCTTGAGTTACACATGTTAATGCGGCACAATGATGCTATGACCTTCGCAGTATTTTTCGAAAAATAAACCACATTATACAGTGAAACCGGAAACTGTGCAGTGTATCGTTCATATTTCTATCAATGGCATCGCTTGTGGAGGAGATGGTGTAACAGGCGTGCCTCTGTGCTATTTGCATGGATTTCTGTACAGGTTAGCCACTTGATATTAACAAATAGCCTTAAGGATGTAGCTGACTTGATTAGGCTTCGGAGGACTTCAAGGTTTTAGGGGAAGTTAAAATTTACACCATGGTTACCCCATGTTACAACATGACTGTTGCTATTATATTTGCATAAATTTACATACCAATGAGAAGACTCTTGATGAGACATTTTGCACCCCAAGCGCCCCTTATTTTCTACTGTGCATACATATGACGAGGCCTGTGTGCACATTAGCGGGTGCGTTTGACAGCATGAGGGTTTACAGCTCTGCCATATACCTGCATTACACACCTGGCTGAAGGTTATACCTCCAGGTTTAAGGTGAGCTAAAATATCAGTTTGTCAGAAATGCAATTGGAAGAAACCTCACAATACACACGTCATTGTGAGAACAAATCAATTCTCCATGTCCTTCGATATGAGGCCCATTAACTGAGAGAAAGAACACGATTGAGGGCCTTTATCTACTCAAGGAGGCAAAGGGCACACGTGATGATAAATGACCGTTGGACAGTCAGAAAGGACATTGGAGAAGTCAAAAGGACGAGTAGAAGAGAGTTAATGCTTCACAGTAAATTTAATTGTTAGCGTTACTCATTATTTCTGTAGAAACAGTCTACCAGGGACAGGCAGAAAGACGCATTATCCATCCAGTAAAGCCTCAGCTTGTCAGAAAGTAAATGGTTTTATTAAATGTAACTCTAATGTGCAGATGTTGCCCTTAGGTCATGTTGGAAATGCAGTCTCAGGTAAATTCACCTTGTCACAATGTAAAACGCATTGCCATAAAACACCTCGGGAGGGCTTTTATCAACCTTAATGCACGCTTCAAGGAGCATCCTTCACTCTGCATGTCCTATTTAGAGGTGCTGCTTGTCTGCAGGCAGAAGCCACTGTATCGGTCTTGCTTCACAGATGATGAGACAAGATCATTTAGGTGACCAATGATCATCTTAACCTTTAGGGGGTCACTAAATGTAACACAACAGAGAAATGGTTATCCAGACCAAGAGTAAAAACTGTTGAGGTAAACATGTTCAGATGCTTAGATTGGATTTGTATTGTCAGTTCGTCACTCTGAATTTGTTATCTGTTCATAATATACTGTATGGTTGTGAGACTTGGACCTTGTGACCTAAAGCACCACCTGGATGTCTTTGGTACCAGATGCCTTTGGAGGATCCTTGAGTACTGCTGGAAAGACTTTGTGTCAAACGAGCAGTTACTTAGGGAGACTCAGATGAGAAGTATCACTTGCATTGTGAGGGGAGCATCAGCTTCCACATTTTGGCCATGAGGCATGTTTGTCTGTGCATGATCCAGCACGTAGGTGCCTTAGTGTTGAGGACCCCATTGGCTGGAAAAGGCCAAGGGAATGCCCATGTTTTACCTGGCTGTGGCAGCTAGATGGTTACTTTCGAGAGGTGGGGATGGAGCGGTTGCCAGCCTGGGTGGTTGCTATCCAGGACACAAGGTGGTTCTGTGGTGTCATGGATGCGATGACGTGCGACACAAGCACATGCTCCCAGACTTGACTGAACTCGACCTCCATATAAAGCAAAGAATCTTTGGCTCTTGAAGTTTTTTTTTAATATATCTTTGCATACTACAAGACTCTTTCAAAAGCACTTCACACTAGAGCGTCCAAGCATTTCTATGAAATTTTTGAATACTGCTGACCTATATGTTCTTCAGCCTATGCTGCTGCAACCAATCACAGCACACTGTTCATGAAATACAGTGCTATATCACGGCATCCACTTTTCCCCCAATAAAACCCAATGATATCAAATGGATACCAGAGTTCTCAATCAGTTTTGTAATATCTGAGTCCATGGGACTTGGTGATGTGACAAAATGTGAGTCCCATGTAAAAATTTTGAGTCCCATTGCTAAAGGAAAGAAAAGACCCAAATATAGCACAAATTTAAAATTTTATTAACTCCAACTTACGCCACATTGTTTTATTCTCAAATATCTCTAAATTATTTCAAAAACAAAATTTTTAAGGATAAAAAAGAAATGCATACAAAAATATATTTTTGTATGCATTGTATCACTGCAAGCTACACTGTGTGACATGGATTTATTTAACTTAGGTAAGACTCCAAATTTGATGTTTGCAGACTGCGCCATGTAACAGAGTTGTCGAAAAACTGAAATGTCATCCCGACAACGGAATAAGAAGTTGTATTTGCCGACATGTTACACAAAACAACAGAGATAACAAAGCTCATTTATAGCAGATTGGACAGACTATACGTTTCTGTGATGTGACTGCTTTAATCAGCTGGTTAGAAACAAATTAATGAAAAGACAAGGGTTGTCACGATACTAGAATTTCAAACTCAATACCCAGGAAAATACTTCATACCATTTTTGGTACCATGGGGGGAAAAATGACAAAAAAAAAATTTAAATAAAGATTAGAACAATACAAACAATAACTGTGTGATACCCCAACTGAGTGTGGACCCCCCCGGCAGGGTCCCGGCTGCGTTCCACGCCGTGGCTTGCGGCCCCTACTTCATGGTTTGACTGGGCATCGCCGACAGCTGGGCCACATGGGCTCATGGACTTTGACTTTGTCTGTGCATGTTTGACAATTCTTTACTGTGCTTTGTCTTATTCATTTGTTGTCATTGGTAGTATGGCCATAGCAGATGGTCGCCCCTCTGAGTCTGGTCTGCTTGAGGTTTCTTCCTAAAACATCCAGGGAGTTTTTCCTTGCCACTGTTGCCATTGTGCTTGCTCAGGGGGTGGGTTAGGTTCGACCTTAACCTTGTGAAGCACCTTGGGGCGACTATGTTGTGATTTGGCGCTATATAAATACATTGAATTGAATTGATTTGTTGCCTACCTGATTAATCTGACATTCAGCCAATTGAATTCCATAGTACCAATTACAGACAGGAAACGCTCAGTGCACAAGTGTGCTGAAAATTTGTTGCATCGAGGAAGAATTGAGCAAATATAGACTGATATATGAGTTGACCAAGGAAAAGAAAATTCCTTTGAACTTTTCCTGTCATTTATTACGGGACTGGTTTTCCTTTTATGTAATTCATCGACATTTAAATCTCATGACATCACAAAGGTCAGACAGGAAAAAAGTTTCATTGTGTGCTCTCTGAGCGCAGATTCCAGTTGCAAAACATTAAACTTATTATTTACCATAAAAATAGGAAAATCTTGCTTCATTTGAAGACAATCCTGATTCTGCAAACCAGTTTTCAAGAAACAAATAACCGTAAATTGCTTCTCGAAACATTATTCATCAAACATTAATAAATTCACAAACACAATGATCCTTTAATGGATTCTTTTGTTCGATTATGTCGCTGTATGTTCAGACTCCTGTATGACCAAGAGTGAAACTTGTCACTTTTGATTGACAGGTGTGTTTGACAGCACAGTACACGACAGGAGACTGCAACGCCATGAAAACGAGGTTCGGCTGTGTGAACAGCTTGACGTGCAATTTATTTATTTTCTCTCATTTTGTCTCGGTTCTGAAAATCCATCCAAAATGTGTACACATTGTGCACATAGTCATATGCAGATACTGTGTTACGACTGCTGGTTTTTAAGTGTTAAAATCCTTTGATCCCTTTTCTCCCCCCCCCCCCCAACAAACACACACACATTCCCTCTGAGTCTGGAGCTGATGGACCTTGAGCTGCGTGACCTTGAATTCCACTTGGTGATCCTCACTAATCTTTCATCACCTCTCGCTGCCGCTGAACGTCTCGCTGTTGAAGCTGCATCTGTTTGTGGAAAAGCAGATGGAAAGACGGACAGAATGACAGAGCGTGTGTTTAATTTTGGGATGTGTGGAGGAAAGGCAAACAGAAAAAGAGACAGAGAGAGAGAAAAGAGGTGACAAGGTGATCCTACCCACGCAGTGCCATGGTAACTGTTACCGTGACAGCCGGAGCGATGGGAACGATGAGATGGAAGATTCCTAAAAGAATCGGACAAACCCTCCCTCCCTCTAAACCTCAGATGGAGGAAGTGGGCCGCCGCCCCTCCCCACACCCGACTACAACTGGGACTTCCTGATAATGGTTAGTCGTCAAGGTCAGCAATCCTATCATCCAATCAGGACACGTGTGGATCCAATTCTTCCTGGTTCTTAGTGGTTTGACCTCCATGTCGTTCAGGACAACCGGATCACAGTAGTTGCTGTGCACTCCCCCGTGACATGAAAGTCAGGTCACGAATTGAATCTGTCTGTTAGTGATAAGTGAAGTCACGTAGTCCGTCCCAGAGCGCCGCTACAATCAATCCCCACCCCGAATACAAATAGACCACACACACACAGTCCCAACTACATCCTGGATGTGGTGATACATGATGATTACGCATCATCGCCACACCGCTTTGCATTTTTTTAATCACCGTAGTATGCGGACCGCCCTCTATGTGTCAGACTGTTACGACGCACACAGACGGATTCAACAAATGCAAACAAATCATGTTAAGAAACACAAACTGCCAACATGCATTCATGGTGTGCAAAAAAAAAGGAAAAAAACTGATGAAAGTTAAAAGGAGCAAATGAGGCAAAAATTGCATTTATCTACCTTTTAAACTTAAATATGTTTGGGATTTTATGTTAAACATCCTCAAAGTTCCACAGTTCTGCCTGTGGATGAAGAAAGTCTCCTCGATCTTGTGTGTACTCAAAGGCGGCTCTCGGGTTTTGATGTGATAGG